>JAVXUO010001205.1:0-135000 GCA_033065855.1 Escallonia rubra
GATTATGATTTCGGATAGCATGCCAGGCCGAATTGGTGTTGAATTTTCCACTAGGGTGAGGTAGCCACTTTATTTTATCCTCATTCTCTGTATTAGTAGATAAGTCTGGGAGTTGGCTATTTAGCAGTCTCAATTCTGGTGATCTTCTAGGTAGATTCCACATGCCATGCACCAACACTTCACTCACATTTAGTTCCAAAGAACTAGCAGCATCATACAGAATCCCCATTCCATATTGATTGACAATAGGGCCATTAGGTAGCCAAAAACAAGTCTTGTTACCATTCCCAATTTGATATTTTATGAGTGGCTGTATCTGATTTCTAAGCTGTATAAGCTTTCTCCATGTCCAGGATAGATTAAATGGTGGTTTGAAAGACCAGAGATTTTGATCTTTGATTATATAGGTGTGGCACCATTTAATCCGTAGAGTTTCCTTTTTGGTAGCCAGATCCCATATGTATTTGGCCATTGCTGCTTTGTTCCATTCATGGAGCTTTCTTATGCCAAGCCCACCTTCTTTCTTTGGCATGCACACATCATGCCAAGCCACTTTGGCACCAAAGCATTTTATTGCCATGCCAAATAAAACTCCTGATTTTTGCTTCAATATCATTAATTATCTTTTTTGGAAGCAAGAAGAGTGAACACCAGTAGACTTGCATGCTAGTTAGAACAGAGGTTGCTAGCTGCAATCTGCCTGCATAGGACAACTGTTTGACAGTCCAGCTACTAATTCTTTTAGTGATCCTTTCAATCAATACTTGGCAATCAGAGACCTTGAGCTTGGTAGTTATTAATGGCACCCCCAAGTAAGTTACAGGAAATTTGCCTAGAGGAATTCCCAGTAGATGACTTAGAACATGCTTGTCTTCTTCATTGATCCCTGCTGTAAAAAGTGAGCTTTTATCCAGGTTGGGCTTGAGGCCTAAAATGTGCCCAAACTCTTGAACAACTTGTTTGATGAGAGTCAGAGATTGTGTATTTGCCCCAGCCAAGATAAACAAATCATCAGCAAAACACAAATGTGTAATCTTTAGGTCCTTGCATTTTGGATGGAAGGTAAACTCAGGTTTCATGGAGTAATCATTCCAGAAGGCATGAGAAAGCTTCCATCACTATGAAAAATAAGTAGGGTGAGATTGGATCACCCTACCTCAATCCCCTTTTGCTTCCAAAAAACCCCTTCCATAGAACCATTTAAGTTGATTGAGAACTTTGCAGTTGTTACACAATGCATGATCCATTGAATATATTTGCTAGGAAAATGCATAGTTTGCATAACCCTTTGAAGAAAATCCCATTCCACAGTATCATATGCCTTTTGGATATCATGGCACATCTAGGCATTCCCCCTTCTTTGTGGTAATTCCTCACTAATTCTTGCATGAGGAGTATGTTGTCCCCAATGGACCTCCCTTGAACAAAAGCTGCTTGTCTGTTGCTTATTAGATGAGATAGCACTTTTTGCATTCTCTTGCTTAGCAACTTAGTGATGCATTTATAGATCACATTGTAACAAGTAATGGGTCTAAAGTCGTTCATAGTCTTAGGCACATGTATTTTGGGGATTAATGTAAGTGCAGTGCTATTGAAGATCTTGATTGACTTACCTTTATTGAAGAAGGATAAGACAGCCTTAGTGACATCTGCCCCCAGCACTTCCCAGTTCTTTTGGAAAAACTCAGCATTGTAGCCATCTGGTCCAAGTGCTTTATTCTTTTTCATGCTGTAAATTGTGCTCTTTACCTCAGCCTCATCAAAAGGGGCTATTAGTCCAGCTTGTTGTTCTTTATTCAACTGCTTGTTCAATACTCTCTGCAAAAGGATCTGAGTTTGATTACTTATGGGTTGGGAGCTTCCAAGGAAATTTGAAAAATGATTGATAGCCTGCATGTGCACTTTCTTCTCTCCATTGATATTGTCACCATTTGCATTTTGGATAGAGTTTACTCTGTTATATGCTCTATGTTGTTGCATCTTCTTATGGAAATAAGAAGTATTTCTTTCTCCGAACTTAATTTCCTTTACTCTGGCCTTCTGTTTATAAAAACTTTCTTCTACTCTCAACAGTTCATAATATTGACTCTGTAATTCTTTGGCCTTCCTGATTTGAGTTGTTGAACCATCTCCAGAGTAAATGATTTCCTGTACGTTTTGCAGCTCTTGCAATTTTGCAGTAACCCTGGCTGATATCTCACTGTAGTTTTCCTTGTTCAACTGTTTGAGTTTCAATTTCAATCTTCTCAGTTTGTTGTAAAGACAATGCAATTCTTCCCCCTGAGTATGAGCTTCCCATGAATCCTTCACAGTATTTTTAAACTTTGGATGCATCATCCAGAAGTTAAAAAACTTAAATGCTCTTTTGCCCATCAGCTTATTCTGGTGCACAGTGATTACCAACATACAGTGATCAGAGAGTACAGGGTCATGCACCACTACCTCAGAGTGAGTGAACACTTCTAACTGCTGAGAGTTAATTAAAACTCTATCTATTCTACTCAGAATTAGATCCTCACCCTCCCTGTTATTGCACCAGGTATAAAAATTGCCTCTTGTAGTCATATCTTGCAAATTCAGGTTGAAAATGCACTGATTAAAGTCCATAGATTCAGCCATGTTAATACCATTTCCTCCTTGTCTCTCATTTGAAAATCTAACTACATTAAAATCCCCCATCAATAACCATGGTTTTTGGCCAATGTAACTAGCATCTTGATGTAATTGCTGCCAAAGCTCCCTTCTCTTGCTCCCAGTGTTATTACCATATATACATGATAGGTACCATGGTTCCCTGTTTTCTTGAACTACTTCGACTGTAATCACTTGAGGATGAACTAATTTTTAGGTGATTTTGCATATCTGGTGCTGTCATCCAATCCATATTCTTGTACCTCCTTTATTATTGCTGTTGTGGATGAACTCCCACTGATTCTTCCACCTATTGATTATTCCTTGTACATTTTCTAACTTCACTTTGGTTTCAACCAAACCTACCATCTGAATGTTTCTTTTTTTCAGCATTAACTTAACATCATGTTGTCTTATGGGGTCATTAAACCCCCTCACATTCAAACATGCATCAATCATCTTTTAGTTTTTGAACTATTTTCTTTTCTAGCAGGTCTAATGCTATTCTTAGTTACTTGCATACCTGCACTTCCACTGGGCTAACTCATACTAATTTCCATTTCCACAGTTTCGTCTTCAGTTGTCCTGTTAATAGGCATGCTCATACTAGTTCCCATTATCTCAGTTTCCTCTGCATCTGGTGCAATTGCATCAAATTGATTTGATAGAGCAATTAGGTTGTTCTCATGTTCCTGTAGTTGACACTGCTTGATCAGAGTTATGTTGTTGTGAGCTTCTCTCTCATTTCCTTTTGATTCTTGTGTATTTGCACAAACTCTGTCAGCTGTGTTGTCTTTCACTCTCCATTCCATTCTTGGTGCAAGCTTATGGTTGCATCTCTCATCTGTGTGTCCAAACACTTTACAATGATTGCATTTGATAGGCTTCCAGTCATATTCAATATTTTGGTTGAAAAGTTCCCCAATGGGATTTTTTTTTAGCACACTCTCAGGAAGTTCATCCTCTATGTTCACTTCCACACATATCCTGGCATACGTTAATCTTTCTTGACTCGCAGTCATCTAATCTGTGTATAGTGGCTTACCTACTAAGCTGGCTATTTGGCTTAGCATTTCCTTCGACCACATGTGAAGTGGTAATTGCGATAGGCGAATCCATATAGGAATAGTACTGGTGCCTTCCTTCTCGAGAGAGACATTTGGTGTCCATGGCTTTGTGATTAGTGGTTTACTGTCAAATGTCCATGGCCCCAATTCTATGATTTTATTTTGAGCTGATTGATCCTAAAATCTTACAATATACACTCCAGATTTCAAGAGGCTCAACTTGAATGTTCCAAGCTTTCTCCATATTCTTTCCAAAAAGCCCTTCATAACATGATAAGGAGGTTTCGCACCAAGAACATACGTAACAATTGAGTTCTGCCATTGCTGAACTCATGTTGCCACTTCCTCCAAGGAGTATTCAACTCCTTTGACTCCATTTATGGTACTGGGAGGTATGTAGGTTAGTTGCATTCTCTCCGTCTCCTTTGGCTTTGATGCCATGATTTCTGCAAATGATTTTCTGTTTTGGGGGCATTCCATGTGAATTGGATTGCCTTTACTGATCAGCTCTGGAAATTCCCCTAATTCCACCTTCTTTCCATTTTTTTGTATTACATTAGGCACGTGCTCCTTACCAGATTCCTGGATGACGTGCTCTGTTATGTTGTTGCTCTCATGCGCCTTCATCTCTGTCATCTTCTCATTTAGTTCAATTTGTTTATGTTGTTCCAAATTAGGGTTCTGTAACAGCATGAGTATACGCTCCATTTGATCTTTAAGTTCACGGTTCTCCTTCTTCAAGTCACTGATGCATGTCTGTAACTCAGTGTTACCCATGCCTACACCTTCATCAGAGTCAGAGCTTGTGTTAGACAGGTTCTCCGGGCTAAGATCCTTCACATCCATAGCTTTTGATGATCCCAGCATGACTGTAATTCCAGTTGCATTTTGTTCATTTGATAACGCAGTAGTTGAACCTTTCTCATGCGTCAGGTTCCATTGTTTTCCAATGAAATCAGCAGCAAAGGGGTCCTTTGGGGGACCTCTGAGTCGCTCCGATCTTCTTGTAACAGATGGAATCATGTTTTCATGTTCATCATTGCTTTTTGTTGATGAATCAGAGCGCTAATCCCTTGAATTTGAGTAAAAAATGGTGATGGAATCTCAGAATATGAAAATGGTTATAGAGAGAAGGCAGAGCTTTCTTTCTCTAAAATAACTATTTTTCTCCTGTATCAAACCTTAGTTATACGAAGTGTTCATGGGAGTAAGAGCCGGTGTGAGTTTCGTAGCAGGAGCATGAGTAGTATAGTGGGATTCTGGGTCGGAGCAGAAGCGGGTGCCAGATTCAGGAGTGAGATTTTGAAGCACCAGCGTCACAAGAATTGGAAAATCACATAAGTATCAAGTAACACTTTCAGAATTTAGTGAATTCATATTTTTGGAGCTCCATTTTTGTCATTAAAAATCTCTCAAGTGCTGCTATATTATCACTTCGGTCACACTTGAAGAGCTCGAATGCTAAAAGTGAAGCTCAAATAGCAGTTTTTCAAGGTTAGCCAAAAAGAGAAAATTCAATAAAATGGAACAAATTTGGTGTAGAATAGTTGTGCTCTCTCCAACAAGAATTTAGGTTTGTGAGAAATCACGGAGTAGTTAAAATGTACCATGGATTGTGTCAATAAACTGCACCGTGGATCGTGTCAATAAACTGCATACTACCTTTGGTGGCTTAAGCTCCTTTGTTAGTGAAGACCTAGAGAAAGGCTTAACTAAAGAATATCCTTCGTAACGTGTAATAAATAAATATAGATTGACACTGTTTTTTTTTCATTGTGATTACAACTCAATAAACCTTCCACTTTGGTTGGTATTTTAGCAACCTATAGTCTTACCGAAGGAATTGGAGATCCAAGCCCTTGTTGTTTGAAGAAACCCTCCACTTCGATTATTATTTTTTTCGCAAAATGTAGATACGAGATAACAAATTAAGAATTTCACTAATACTTCGTTAGCAAAGAAGCTGGTACGCAGAGCACCCTTGACTTGGTCATTGACCCCCTTGGTCTAGAGTCTGAAAAGTTATTGCGTTTAGATGCTCTGAATTCAGGTCATTTTCCATTTTTGCAATATAAAGCAACATGTTTATCGAACAATGTATCCGGCACAGTATATTGTTTTATCCGACCCTTGATATGAGATTTGATAATGCATTAGCAGTGATATCTTCTGCGAGATTCCGATTAACAATGAGCACAAGTATGAATAGGATGAAGAATATGGGTTTCTCCACTAGGTAAGGTGGTATACCTTATTCCATAGAGAATCAGCTGAGACACATAAGGACTGACTGAATTATTTGATTAGAGGTAGCAGAAGCATTATTTGATTTGGGTCATTCTTTGCTCAAGCACTCTTTGTGTTTGTTTGTGTGCGTGGGGTGTGTATGCCCACGGTGTTGGTATACCTTTTTTTGTCCGAATGCCCACAAATTGTCCGAGACCATAGCTATTATTTGAATGAATTCAATTACTGGACTAACTTCAGTCATTCTTTGAAGTTTTCATACTTATAAGAGGGTGTTTGAGATTGATTCTAAATTGGTCAAACCTGATTAAATCAGTTTTGAGGTATTTGGCAAAAAAAAGTATACTGATTAAATCTGTTTTAATGTGCTCAAAACTGATTACATCCATGATCATCATTTTCTTGGATTAAGATGTAATTAGGTTTGACTAAGTGATTTACCAAAATATCCTTACATATAAACAACATTAAATGCTCAATTTTAGTTTGAATACATTATATGGTAATTTTGCTACACTAAACCTATTTTAATCTCTTTTTATCCAAACACATTCGACAACTTTTAAAAAGTAATTTTAAAAAAAGATTCTGATTTTAATCAAAATCTTCTTTTAAGAAGCAATCTCAAACGGCCTCTAAGATTCAGTCTGTGCATGTTGTGTGTGTGAGAGAGAGAGAGAGAGACAGAGACAGAGAGACAGAGAGACAGAGAGACAGAGAGACATAGGGGGGGGGGGAGAGACAGAGAGTGATGCCATAGGGATCAAGTTTACAAAATAATATGATTTGGAATTAACTCAATTAACAGAGATCCGGTAGCAGGTCTGCCGTTCCTGCTTCTTTTGCTTACAATTTCCTTTTCTGAGAAGATCACATTGAACGACAACGAGTCCTTAAGTTAGACAAGAGTGTGTGCTCTAACCTCTTTTCTGGCTTGATTAACAGTTGATTGTCAAAGCAATAAAAAAATGGTATTTCGGCTTTCTTTATTTATTTGCTATGTCTCTGTCTCTCTATCTCCTCCCGCTCTCTCTTTTAACCTGTTAGTTGCTTTGTCTTTTTCCAACTAAATATTGTTGGGCTTCCTCACTTCTAAATTTGATGAACTTCCTTTCTTTCTCCATGCAGCTTCGGTGATTATCCCTCGGCAAACCTCTCAACTTCTTGGGCAAGTGATGAAGGAGTCTTTGGCTTCAAAGATGGCTCATTATTGAAACCTGTCCTACTCAATAACAGTAATTCCTTACTTATCAATAATTTCAGCATGTATTTTCCTGCTGTGGGTTGTGGCTTCTATGCAAATGGAAGGGGAAACGGTAAAAATTCCATTTCCTTGGTTATTTTTGCTATTATGGCCACGGTTGGTTCAACATTTACGACTGAAAATCCACCCAAAATAATCTGGTCAGCCAACAGATTCAATCCAATAAAGCGGAACGCCACACTTCAATTTACATCAGAGGGAGACTTGGTTCTTAGAGACGTTGATGGTACGGTTGCTTGGTCTACCAACACGTCTGGTAAGTCTCTCATTGGAATGAGCATCAACTTGGCTGGAAATCTTATGTTGTATGATTCAAACAACTCAATCATTTGGCAGTCTTTTGATCATCCAACAAACACTTGGCTTCCAGGGCAACAATTATCTTCTGGGCAGAGGTTGATTGCGAGTGCATCCACAACATATTGGACTGCAGGTCCATTTTCTTTGTCGCTCTCCAATCGGGATTTATATGCTTTTATTGAAGCTACTCCTCCACAATTATATGGTCACGTCTTCCATGGAGATCATAGGTCGAGGTTCAAAAGTGGGTCATTTTTTCTCACTTCTAACAAGTCTAATTCCGACACGGTGCTTTACGAGTCCGAAACAAGCAACTTCCAGTATTTAAAATTGGACCCAGATGGACATTTCAGAGTTTATCAGTGGGTAGAAGGTGTGGAGGGTGTTGTTGATGATATTTTGACCGGCAATCTAGGAGACAATCTAATAGATTGTGCTTATCCTTTAAGATGTGGAAATTATGGAATCTGCTCTGATGGACAATGCACTTGCCCAATAGGAAATGATGGGGATCCCAACTACTTTAGGCAGTTGGATTTTCGACAACCCAGTCCTGGATGCGTTGAAGCGACCCAAATGTCGTGCCAATCTCCTGATCGTCACCTCCTCTTGGAACTTGATAATGTTACTTACTTTGAGTTTGTCCCCATTCTTGCCGATACAGATGTCCAAAGTTGCAAAGAGGCATGCTTGAAAAACTGCTCATGCAGAGCTGCTGTCTACCGCCATAACTCAAGTATGTTGACGGGTGAATGCTCAATGCCATCCAAGATTTATTCTCTGATGAACATAAAAAAACAAGCAGTTTCTTATAATTATGTAACATTCATTAAGGTGCAGAAGCAACCAGCGTCCCCTCCTACATCCTCAAAGAGGAAGGCTAATCTGATTTCACTTACAGTAGGAGCCTTCCTCGCAGCTATTGTGGTAATTGCATTTCTCATTTTCCTATATGTTAGGTTCAAGAGACATGTTTTAGAGGATAGACTAAAGGAAGATGGAGAATGGGAGAATTCCTTAGTTTTATTACCAGACTTGCCAAAGAGATTTAGCTATGAAGACCTAAAGTCTGCCACACAGAACTTTGATGTTAATAAGAGACTTGGAGGAGGAGGGTTTGGGTCAGTCTTTGATGGAACACTTTCAGACGGTACAAGAGTTGCGGTTAAGCGTTTAGATCGTCTGGGCCAAGGAAGGAAAGAGTTTTTAGCAGAGGTCCAAACAATGGGTAACATACACCACATCAACCTGGTGAAATTGTTGGGATTCTGTGCCGAAAGATTGCATCGTCTTTTGGTGTATGAGTACATGAGTTGTGGGTCATTAGATAAATGGATATTTCACGGAACTTCAGAGGATGCTCTTGAGTGGACTATCAGAAAGAAGATCATCCTCAACATTGCAAAAGGACTAGCATATCTTCACGATGAATGCAAAAGCAGAATTATTCATTTAGACATAAAACCGCAAAATATCCTCCTAGATGAAAATTTTAATGCCAAGTTATCTGATTTTGGGCTTGCAAAGTTAATGGACCGGGATCAAAGTCAAGTGATGACTCAGATGAGGGGAACTCGTGGATATCTAGCTCCTGAATGGTTGAGTAGGAAGATAACAGAGAAAGCTGATGTGTACAGCTTTGGAGTTGTCATGCTGGAAGTTGTTTGTGGGAGGAGAAATTTGGATTACTCTGCGCCTGAAGAAGCTGAAAATTTGCTCGAGATATTAAAGGAAAAGGCAGAAACGAATGAGCTAGTGGACTTGGTTGATAAATGCAACGTAAACATGCAAAGACACGGAGAGGAAGCTGTAGAACTGATCAGAACTGCCATTTGGTGCTTGTACGCGTATCCAGCTAGAAGGCCCTCTATGTCAACTGTAGTAAAGATTTTGGAGGGCACAACCCCGAAGGAACATATCTTAAATATTAGTTTCTTTATGCCCCCAACACAAGCTAACTCCACAGAGGATTTAGTGATGGATTCGGCTCCACAAGAGGCATCAATCCTGTCAGGACCCAGATGAAGTCTCTTCCTCACTCCTCTCTCTATTGTACGCCTTAAATTAAACAAGACAAACTTTGAGTTCTAGAAATTCTAATTGTCACAAACCCTCAAATCGATTTGCATCCTTACATCTTTCATGTAGTTCCAATTATAACCTTTAACAAACTGATGCTCCTTGTTGGTACAAAATGCAACATTTGCAACTGATGCGCCAGATACTTATGGTGTTTGTAACTCGAAAGTATCAGTCACCAAGCTTCCCATGACAGTTTCCGTTTGCATCTTTTTGTGCTTGAAAGCAGTCCTGAAAAACAAACTACTTGAGTTTGCAATCGTGAAAAATGCTTCAGACTTTTGCTTTGACTGAGTTTCAGTGTACCAGTTCATGTAGCTAAGCTCTATATCAGCTGGGTACAGTTCATATCTTGTAGCACATGTTTATATATATTGGTCATTTTGCTGTTCATTCCATCCTTATAGAACTTCTGATTCCAAAAAAAAAATATCCTTATAGAACTTCCATTTTGAGTATTTACCAAGGGAAAATGATCGCTTTTCAGGATATAATATATCTGCCTTGTAAGAGGTTAGTTTCGTCAAAACTAAAGCAGCAGCCACATTGCTAAAAAAGAAATTTCAAGTGTACTAGATAAATATGCTAATAGATATTTTAGTTTTAGGGTGAGGCAAAAGAAAAGAATAATTGAATGAACTTTGTTAGCAGCTTACCAGTAAAAAGCAATAAAATTCTAAATCTAAGTCTTATGTTCTAAAATCACTCTCCTATTGTTGCTGATGGCTTAGCAGGGTGCTTTGCAAGGATTAAGGATGGTCAAACCGGATTAAGTCGGGTTGGTAGGTATTTGGCAAAAGTACAAAAACTAATCTGATCAGCTTCCAAAAGATCAGAAATTGATCATAGTTCCAAAAAAGAAAAAAAAAAACTAGGCTTACAATCTGTTTTCGATAATCAACTTTGACCAAGAACAATGTCAAATATCGTTATTAATTACGCGGCGAACACCTTTTATTTAAACTCTACACTTCTCGGCGTCAAACTACTTTCGATACCTTTTATCTGGATTTTGTAAAAAATAACCAAAAATTATTTAATTTAAATTTTGCTATTTTATAATTAATCCTTAAAAGTGCATCAGTGCCTATATTAGCAATAGAAGACTCTATTTAGTAAAAGACTCCTTATCTGCTTTGTCCTTTCGGGCCTCTATTAAAGAACCCAGCCCATATGTACAATCTATTAAGATTGCAACAACTATGAAGAAACCCCCAGTCACTTGTTCTTTACCTGTGAGTTTGCTCAGCATAGCTGGTTTGCTAGCACACCCGCACAATGCAGTCACAGGACAAAGGATGGATTCTGGTTCATCCAATGGGCTACAAAGAAAGGTTAAGTTAATTTGAAATGGAAAAGGAAAGCACAAATTGTAATTCAGTCTACAACATTGTGTTGGAGCCTATGCACTAGAGGAATACTAGGGTGTTCCGGTGCAATTCCTCGTCCTCTTAAGCTTCCTTTGGCGCGGGATAAAAGCTTTGAATAGGATAAAAATAATCCTCCGCGGTGTTTGGTCACATGCTTAAATGGAAAATAACTAATCCATTGGGGACTGCTTTTATCCCAACCACTTGGGATAAAAAAGCCGGCGGGCAGAGGACATCACTGCACCACCCACCGCCGACAAGAAGGGTCGCGGGTACAGCACCCATCGTCACCGCCATTCTTTGACGATCCTTGCCGACCATAGCCGAGAAGATTCCAAGTGCAAACCCACTGCCTTTCTCATTGACTGGGTTAAATCTGTTCTATTGACACCATAGCCACCGCCAAGGAGTGATTACACTGATGCCAACGCCATTGCCAATGGGTAGTTGAGGTGCGATGGGTGGTGCGATTTGTTCAGTAGTGGTTGTGGATTGCAGTAGATGGTCTTGTGGGTTGCGATAGGTGGTCTTGTGGTGGTTGTGGGTTGTGATGGGTGGTCTTGTGGTGCTTATGGGCTGCGATGGGTGGTGTTTTGGTTGAATAGCATAGGTTGTAAGTTATTTGGTTGAATAACCAAGTTATCGCACTTGTAATCTGATGTCCATTCCAAACACATAAGTGGATTGAACGCTTATCCTCCTTTATCCAACTGGAAAAGAAATCCTCACTTATCCGGCGTAAAGTTGCAGGACAAGAGGCCTGCTAAGCCAAGATGCATTCGAGAGAATAAGGTAATGTTTCTTTTTCTAAAAAAGGTCTTTGCAATAAATATACGCATCATTGTAGCAATAGGCTTTCATGGATGCACCTTGCAGCCACATAAAGCTGGCGTAGGAGTATTTTGCTGAGGGAGATAAGAGAGAGAGTATTATGTGTATTTTGAAATTTTTGGGAGATAACACAGAGATCGCTGCTCATCTAGTCTTTTGCATCAACCAAATGTCCATCAAGAAGACTGACGTATACAGGATCAACGCTACTTAACCTAGATACTAAAGACAATAGGTCTTCATCCATCCGTGTATATATGTCCAACTTATTTTTCGTACTTACTCAACGAGTAGCTATATAAGTAACTCCACATGTGCACGTCAATATTTTGCAAGCAGACTAGAAATATCAATGAATCCCGAAGCTCATAATCCTTTACATCATAAAGGCCCTGCTGTTCTGGAAGCAGTGAAGTCGGCGAGCAGTGATCAAGGTTTCTTCCGTGTTTGTGTTAGTACAGTTGATGTGATTTCTTCAAGAATTGAGAAGAAGTATAAATGCTTCGAGAAAACTCATAAAAACACAAGTTAAGCATAAATGCTTGTTTCCAATTAGATTAAGAAGAAGTAACTTACTATTTACTAATTACAACAATTAATATACAACATAGTGAGGAGTGATTTCGAATTAAAGTCTAACAGTTACAAATATGCACTATGATGTGCATTTTCCTCCATCTAAGTTATAAGCGTTTGGTGGTGGATACTAATAAAAAGCAATATGACACCAACGGTAGAGTAATGTTGGCTACTATTTGACACAAATTTCCAACAAAGTTACATCACATTTTTGGTATCCTATTAATTTGTTACATAACTCTAGACCTTTGTTCCCAACCGTTTAGGACAATTAAATTAGAGGGTGGCGATGTGATAAAGGCAGCACGAGGATACTTATAATATATATTCAACGGTCCCAGATGATCCATACTATCGGTCCAATACTACCCGATATTTTCAAGTTAATTGGAGCTGTTGTAGTTACATATGCCTTGTCATTCGAAATAAATAGCATATTTTCCTGGCAACAAAAAATAGGAATGTATGTGGAGATGGTATCTTGGTATATAATTTGCAATTTATTTCGAGTGGACGAAGATTACAATCGTGACCTAGTACCGGGGATGGGTAGGCTCCTATAATTTACCAGCAGTGGTAAAATAAGTAAAAATTATGATATTCATAACTAATTAAAATCTTTTTGGATAATAATGTGAAAGAGGATTGATTAAAAAAAGGGAGAAAAACTAAAAGGCAATCAAATATACGATGCTATGCTAACAAAACCTGTGAGCAAACAATTGAAAATCAAAAGTTGTCCCTGTATATTCCCATACCATTATGTCATAAGATCAACTAAAGCATTTTGAATATCTCATTATAATATGTTTTTAGGTTTCTTATGGATTATTTGTTCGTTGTTATAATTTTTTTGTCGATAACTTTTAATTTATCTTGATAATAGTACCTCTATTTTGATGTACTTTGTATGTAACAAAACGATAAGAAAAAGAGTTTTTTTTTAAATTATTTTAAGTACTTTATGCGTTGAAATTTCATACACAAAATTTCTTTTGTAGATCAAATAGGGTTTCTTTTCTTATTTTACAGTGTTTTTGCCCATTCAGTCAAAATGAGTCCTAATATATATGTTTACTAAGGTCCAGTTTTACGATGTTTACCTTTAGCTTCAGAATTTTATGTGGCTTAGAAAAATATATGTAGACACCTTATTTTTGTAATCATTATTAATTAATATAAATATTGGGTTTCATTATTAATTGGAATTTATCATTAAGCTTAGGTGTAGTAATAAAAATTAATGAATATAATTTAGTCTACTTCATAAGTCCGTATGCCCACTAGTCTAGTAGTCCAATCCAGTTGTCTAGCCCAGTCCACCAGTCTAGTCCATAAGTCCAAATGTTTAGTCCAGTTTAGTCTAGCAGTCCATATTTTTCGGGTGAGTGGGCTCAATCTAGTCCAATTATGTCAGTCCAGTCCATGTCTAGATAATTTAAGAAATTATTTATGATTTATTCCTGATGCAAGTGATTAAGTCATGGATTTATGAACGAAGATAGCTGCCGAATCGCTCTCTGTCTCTCTCTCTGTCTCACACACACACACACACACACCGAATTTAGGTCAAATAATATCTCCAAAACGAGGAAAAAATATTATAAAATTATGCGATGTACCGCCAGTTAGTTGACTTTTGTCAACCTGCGACTTTTACCAAATATTCTGTCTTATATCTAGATTGCAGATTTATATGGTTATCTTTATTATTTCTAGCGCCCCGGAGCTCTACAAATAGGCCCCTTGGCCTACATTTCCAGGCAACTGATAGATTTGATATGAGCTTTTTCTCGCTAGATCTTTTGTAACATTTCTCTTAGAAGTGATATATCATCTCTTAAGAGAATTTAGCCCTTCGTATTCACTTAAAAAAAAAATTAGTCTCTTGCATCCTAGATCCATCACTGAGTGTTCCCGAGTAATCAAGGTGAACATACTCGCAAGCTATATTTACAGCTTTCTAGTTTAGTTTAGTAACATAAAACTGTCTCTTCATTTCTCGTGATCACATCTTATTTTCAGTATTAAAATCATAGAAAGAGTCATTTTCATTTCTTTGTCTAAATCTAAGACCGAAGTATAGGGTCGCTTCCCGTATGGTCCAGAGTCGAACTACGATGGTTTTGATTTTAATTAGTCCGATAGAATACGTAGGCATTCGTCCCCCGATGTCTAGTTCAAGCCAGTAATCTAGAAATATACGTAGGATTAAATTTTGTATTGCATATTTACATGTTTATGAGTTTAAGACCAAAAAAACAATAGAAATAAAGTAGAGACCGAAAGGGTATGACGGGTGCCTAACACCTTCCTGCCATATAACTTAGTCTCCGAACCAATTTTCCTGTTTTCAAAAAATTAGTTGTTCTTTGGACACTTTTAAAGTAATTTTTTTCATGTGTTCTTATTTTTTTATATTTAATTAAATAAGATGCCGACTCCCTAAACTCCTTCATTCCAAGAGATTTTTCTGAGGTGGTTTACGATAGTGACTACTCTGCTGGGGACTAAAAATTAAGAGGACTAGAATTGAAATTTTTTCTATTGCTCTTTTGGCCTTCTTGTATTTTCTTTGTGTTGTATAACATGCACAATGTACTAAAACTGTAATAATTGTGCTTTTATTTCTCTGCCTCACACACAAGCACTCTGTCCCTAATACACCCACTCGATGGCAACAGTTGGAACCTTTGAACCTCCTGGTTACAAGGCGAAATTTCAACTGTACCCTTAACTCCAAGGCCTTGTATTAAAGGGATCTCCTGGTTTCTTGGTATAATAAATGACTTGTATACGTACTGGTGATCACCTTTAACTACCTATCTACGGGCGTGAGGTCTATGGTACAAGTCGAGCCGAATGATAAAATCACACTCTAGGACCAATCAATGTTCTATCCTTTATTGGGGGAATACTTGTACTGGCTTATGACATATTGGCAGGAAAATCAGCCTATATTCTGTAAGCTAATGGGTAATCTCGCAAAAAAAGGATGAGTCTGACTAACGGGCCAGTTTTCTGTACTCCTAACCGAACGTTAGCAAGTACATACTTAAAAAATTCGAAACTAGCGAGCTTATACCTAAATTCTAGCCTTACTGACCAACTGGCCGGTTCATTCATCAAGTGAAATTTTTATTTTTACTTAGCTTTTACTCTTTCGATTTTTGGTTCTTATGTTGTTGAATACTTAAGTGATAAAAGTCATAATTAAATACCAATAATTTAGTTTATTAATTAAGTATAGTATAGAAAAATCTCCAACTTATGAGATATAATATTTATTTTAATATAAATTTACGTCTCTCATGTTTTTACATTATTTATTGGTTAGAGTTTTTTGAAAGTGCAAGTAATCTAATTAAAATTTATTACTTATTTTATTGATGATGCACAGTGCTTATGACTTGATACTAATATCTGATTTTCTTTTTCATTTTTTGCATTTAATAGGAATATATGATTTCAGTATAAGAGATTGAGGTAATCTAATTAAAAATTAATTTGTGAAAGTGAATTTCTATTTTGGCATATTAAAGTTTTTTTGGATTTTAAGTCAAATAAGGTTTGAGCTATTTAGGTAAAACTAATTTTTTAAATAATTATCTATTTTTGATATTTTGACGTATTTTGAAAAATGAAGTCATTTTTTGTTTGTATATTGCTTCCGTAAAATGAAAAAAAAAACTTTTAATTTGTGAGTATAATCTTAGTTTCATACATGATTGTCATAGTTTTATTTAAATTTTTAAAGTACTTTTGAGGTGTTAATAGTCAAAATCAAAGCCTAATATATAAATACATGTCTATAGCATAGAGTTTTAGAAGTTCTACAATTGAATTTTTAGTTTTACAAGATGTACAAATATCAGGACAATTCTAACAACGGATTTTTCAATAATACGGAGTTAATAAGTATGGGGTTATTTTAGTATTTTACCTTTGAATATTTTTTTTGTTATTTTAAAGTACTTTAGAAGTGTCAAAAGTTAAAATTAAGGCCTACTATATGAGTGTATTGATTAGGTAAAGTTTTAGAAGGTGTATAATAAATTTTCAAGTTTTACAAGGAATACAAAAATTGGGCAAAATAGACGTACGATTTTTTTAATAATAAGTCTCGTAAGTAGCGTTGTGAACATTCGTGTTTGTTTATTTCTAATTCATTAATCTTAAAATTTATTTGTGAAATTAAAATTTTATTTTTGTATTTTAACTACTTTGGAGAGTTGAGTCATATTCAGTTTGATTCTTTTTTAGTTTGCATTTATTTGTATACGATTCTCAATTTAGAAGTTGAGGTCACACAATTTATATTAATTTTTTAAGTAAATTTCCATGTTGTATTTTTAAAGCATTTTTTAAAAATTAAGTCATATTCACTTTGTACATTATTTTTGCAAATAGAAAAGAAAGATATTTATTTGTAAGTCATATAAGCTTTGATGCTTTTTTGTTTGCATGTATTGGTGTATATGATTCTCAATTTAAAATTTGAGGCCGATTTTGCGACACATCATCATGTTTATGTTTGAGTCCTTTTTCTTTTTTATCCACATTTATTAAATTTACACATGCATCATTATTCTTTAATTTGATTTGTTACTAAAAAAAATCGTAGCTAGTGTTGCCATAATTTTAGTTCACCTTATATGAGTAGAAAACTAATTTTACACCTTATAGAACTCTATGTAATCAATGTATCAACATATAAGACTTAATTTTAACTATTAACACCTCAAAAACTTTAAAATAACAAAAGAAACACTAAAAATATATAAAAATATTTTTAAAAATTAAGTTATATCACTTTGTAAATTACTTTTGAAATATCTAAAATTTTGAATTATTTATCTTTGATTTCATACAAGATTTGATGTATATGATTCCTAATTTAAAATTTGTGGTCAATTTTGCAACACATCATCATGTTGATCATTTTGGGTGGCGATTACCAAGTAATGGGATGATATGATATGAATGTGTTCCCAAATGGAACCAAAAAAGAATGATTCCCCACCTCTACTCGCATCGCTAAACAAAAAGATATACACAAATAGGCCTATTTGTGTAACTGTATAATGAATATGTTCCAAGAGCTTCAGACATTGCGACCAGGTCCTCATACTGCACTTGATTGCTTCCGAATCCTCAAATTAAATGTTGAGTTTTTGCTCCACACACAAAGATGTTGACGAAGTCTTTCTCAATAGGGATAATTGCGTAAAATATCCTTGTGGTTTGGGATAGTTGTAAAAATACCCCTATTGTTACAAAAATTGAAAAATCCTCCCTCTAATGCTTATTTCGTTGCAACTGTTAGACAAATCATCTAAATTAACGGAGCGTGCTCTTCACGCTCTTTAAAAATGCTTTTAGTAAAAAATTTATACTTTAAAAAGACAAAAATACCGTCACTTTTTATCTCTTCAACTTCACAAAAACCTAACCCTAGCCGCCACCTTTGCCAACCACCACTCTAGCAGCCACTGCCCCGTCTGCCACCACCCATCTTGGGCACCTCCACTTGCGCCAGCGGATGACACCAAGCCCACATGCTCCTCTAAATTTCCCGTCAACCACTGACATCTTATTTCCCGTCAGCCACCAGCGTGTGCCTATGATGCCACCAGCCCCGCTACTGTGCGCTGCCGGCAAAAACCCTTTCATCACCCCGACACTTACGCCACCGCAACCAGCCCCAATCACCCACCATGTTCCTAGCCCTGCCCACCATTCAAACAAAAAACCCTAGATCTACAACCGGCGCCATCCACAACCGGCACTTAATGTCGTAGCTACCATCACCGCCCAGTCGCACCGAACCCTAATCGCACAAACTAAGATCTAAGGTTTCAAATCGCATTGCACGAGTTAAACCCTAGATCTGAGTTTGTCCAATTCGGGTAAATCAGTCACATCTGGTGTTGTTACCGTTCGAGGCAGCCCAATCGATCCCAACTTACGCCGCTGCCAGCCCCGCGGCGATTGAGCCCAGCCACTTGTTGCGCCGCGCGCCAGTCCCACCGCGATCGAGCCTATACTCTCGCTACATCGCCGCCACTAGCCTAGCACCCACCACAAAAAACCCTAAATCTTCTGATGTCTTCGGATGGATTGAGATGAACCTAGGTGGAGTTGGGTTTACCACCAATTTTTATGCCTTTGGAAGTCACAACTTAAAAATGAAAAACTTAGAAATGAAAAAATTGATGCATTTAGAAATTATATAGAGGGTCAATTTAGACATTTTCATCATTTCGTTACGAAAATTTTATGATAGAACACCGGGTTAATTTTACGCTACACCATGTACTTAGGAGTCAGTTGCACCCAGCACCCCATGGTTTTAAAATTGGCATCCAACACTAAACAATTAAAAAATCTTGACTTCCATCACCAAATGACAGTCAAAATATATGTTGACCAAACGACTGTTAGTTTTTTAGGGGCAAAAAGGTCTTATCAAGCAACTCAATGACTGAAATGGGAAAATGCCATGGTTGCTACTGTGGACCTTCTTGCATAAAGTACGCTAGAACGATGGACAACCCAGGAAGAAGGCCCAGAACGCGACTGCGGCCCAGGCTCCGGCCTCGGCCTCCAACGCCTGCAACGGCATTTTCCTCTCCTACGCCCACACGTCCGGATCCAAGATCCCCCCGGACCTGAGGTTTGACCCCAAGGCCCAGCCATACCGGTTCGAGTCCACCCTCACTGTGCTCAACAACGGCCTCGAGGAGCTAAAATCATGGATGGTCTTCGTCGAGTTCCAGCACGACGAGTACTTGGTATCCGCTTCTAATGCCGTTCTCGCAGACGGGTCAAGTGTTCCGGGTCTGGTAGGGAATGGGACGGTTTTTGCCGGGTACCCCAGTGGCGATCTGAAGACTGGTATCGAGACCGTCGGCGATTTAACCCAGATGTCGGCGAGGGTTGATCTATTGGGTACCCAGTTCGGAGTCGGCGATGGTTGATCTGACGATCAAACATCCCCTTGGCCATACCAAGCTGCATTTCGGCACTCAGTGTCGCAAAAAACGGCACAAAGACAACATCCGCCTCCTTGGAGTTGAAAACCCACATCGCAAACGATCCAGTTCTAAATTTCTCAGGCGTCATCAGATCGGCCATGATCCAGTACTCCACACTGCACTGCTTGATCAACGGATTCTCGGGGTAAGGTGGGTAATCGAGCCTTTTGGGTAAATGGGCCGACCAGATTTCTTTGTCTGCATCGCTTCCGAGCCTCAACCAGTACTTGTCGAGGAGGCCGTAGTTGATGGATCTGGGCAGGTCTGAGACGTAAACCTTGATGGAATTTATAGGGGAATGAGAGGTGTTTTTAAGAAACAAGAGGTGGGTGGGGCCTGTAGGAGAGGAAGCAGAGGGAGAGTGAAAGCGTGCAGACGAGGGAGAGGGAGATAAAGAGTGAAGGAACGGAGCAGAGTGAGGTGGTGATTGCGGTGTTCTTTGAGGCCATTGGGGCTTGTAGGAGAGGAAGAAGAGGGAGAGTGAAGGGTGCAGACGAGGGAGATGGAGATAAATAGTGAAGAACAGAGCAGAGTGAGGTGGTGATTACGGTGTTCTTTGAGGCCATTGCTCTGACTGCTCAAGAGTTGCTCTGACCGCTCAATAATCTCATTTTGCCCCTGAAAAACTAACAGCCGTCTAGTCAACAGGCAGTTTGACCATCATTTGGTGCTGGGTGCCAATTTTAAATTCCTGGGGTGCTGGGTGCAACTGACCCCTAAGTACAAGGTGTAGCGTAAAATTAACCCTAGAACGCCTTTGTAAGCTCAGGCGTCTTCCTACAACTTTTGTAGCAAGAGGGGTCTTTTTGCAGTTACCCAAAATCACAAGGGTATTTAATGCAATTATCCCTTCTTAATATCCCAATGACGCAATCCATTAGCTCCAAATATTTTGCCCTCCAACTTGAACTCGTGACTTTAGGCAGTACCATAGTCCCTGATATTTTGCCCTCCAATGTATATAAATATTTTTCTTTCTTTCATATCCTTTATCATATAGTACATACATATTAGTGATATGATGGTTAAGATTTTTGTCCAAAGTTAAAAAAAAGGACCTACACTTTTAATGACGAAATTTCAAAGAAAAAGATATACACAAACAGGCCTATTAGTGTAACTGTATAACTAAGAGCGACAAAAAAATAAACAGCTTTAATGCCAATACAATCGCCAGTTAATTTCTCTATCACCTCCTCATTATAGAAGAAAGCACTGTGTACCAAGCTAATCATAACAAGAGTGTTTGGAAAATTCTAAAATGGTCAAACCTGATTAAATCCAGATTAAATCAAGTTTAAAGTGTTTGGCAAAGAAAAATAAACTGGTTAAATCTGCTTCAATGTCCTCAAAACTGATTAAATCCAGAATCTTCATTTTATTGAATTCTTGATTTAATCAGTTTTTGAGGATTAATTTTGACCAAGAGAATCACCAAAATATCCTCTCATATAAACATACATTAAATGTTTCCTTTCGATTTGAATACATTCTATGATAATTTTGTCACACTAAACCTAATTTAATCTCTTTTTATTCAAAAACTTTTTAATAATTTTAATCTATTATACTTAAAATGAGTTAAAGCTGATTCTGAAAATTGAATCTGATTTACTTTTGAGAATTAATCTCAAACTGCTTCTAGATAAGTTTGACCCGTCTCTGAGCGTTCAATTTACGTTCTCTCAGTGGCCGCCTACGTCTCCAGAATTAGAAGCTCTTAGGGTCGTTCTTCCTTGTGTCCTTGGTCATCTAACCCTGTCCCACGATGCAAATAAATCTTGCCAACTAAAACAACTCCCCCCAAACCCTCTCCCTCCCTCTCTCTCCCCCCAGATATGTTATTATACATTTGCAAATGGATGACACTATCTGTATTTGTTGTTACCCAATATTTTCTAACACCAGTAATTGCATCACAAGGAGCAACCTTCACTCTAGAAAACAAGTGCCAGTACACAGTATGGCCGGGCATATTAAACGACGGATCAAGCCAAATTTCCACCACCGGTTTTGAGCTCCAAAAGGGCGAGGCAAGAACCATCACCGCACCACCCTGGTGGGCCGGCCGGTTCTGGGGTCGCACCCTCTGCGCCGTGAACTCCACCACAAGAAACTTCACCTGCGTCACGGGCGATTGCGGCTCCGGCAAGGTGGAGTGCTCCGGGGGCCGTCCTGCCCCGCCTACCACAATCCTGGAATTCTCCCTGGACGGGTTCAACGGGACTGACTTCTTTGACGTGAATGTTATCCAGGGGTACAACCTGCCAATGCTGGCGGTACCACAGGGCGATGCGGGGGCTAGCTGTAGTACGGCTGGTTGTGTGATGGACTTGAACGGGTTCTGTCCGGCGGAGCTGCAGGTGAGCGACGGCGGCGGAGAGGTGGTGGCGTGCAAGGGCCCGTGCCTGGCGCTCCGGCAAGACAGGTTCTGCTGCACCGGCGCGTACGTGACGCCGAGCTCGTGCACGCCGACGCTGTACTCGCGGGTCTTCAAGGACGCGTGCCCACGCGCCTACAGCTATGCGTTTGACGATGTTACTACTTCGTTTACATGTGATGGCGGTGCAGATTATACTATCACCTTTTGTCCATCTCCAAACACAAGGTGCGTCTTAGCTTATTTAATTTATGAAATCTACTTTGGATCGTGTTAGTGAACTGTATACTACTTTTGGAAGCTCCTTTGTTAGTGAAGCATTGATATTATGTTTTTGTTTTCACGTAAGACAGTCGTTGGGCCATTTGTTTGGGACAAAATCCTTATTTTAGCAACGTATTGTCTTACCGAAGGAATTGGAGATCCAGCCACTTGTTGTTTCCACCGAAGCAACATAAGATTTCGTTAGTAAAGAAACTGGATTGCAGAGGACCCTTCACCTGGTCGTCGTTGACCCCTTGGTTTAGATGTTCCGAATTCGGGCCATTTTACAATATTAGGCCACAAAGCCACATGTTTATGCGACAATATATCAGGCACAATATATTGCTTATTCCACAGAGAATCAGCTGAGACACATAAGGACTGGCTGCATTATTTGATTAGAGGTAGCAGAAGCATTCTTTGCTCAAGCTACCCCAATACCACCACATCGGAACGTCTAACTCAGAGTCTCTAATTGCGACCCGGACATGAGTCTCTTTCTCCCTGTGGGTGTGTGTATGTGTGGGCGTGGGTGCGTATATGTCCAGGGCGTTAGTTTTGTCGCTTATATTTTTGTCTAAACGCCCTCTAGTTGTCCGAGACCATAGCTATCAATTGACTGACTTCAGTCATTTTTCCAAGGTATGATACTTATGATTCAATCAGTTTATGTTGTTTGAGAGAGAGAGTACTCCCATTTTCTTTTGCCTAGCAACTTCCTTTCTGAAAAGATCACATTGAACTGCAACGAGTCCTTGAGTTAGACAAGAATATGAACTTTAATCTCTTTTTTGGCTTTATTAACTAAACTTCCGAGATCTGAATTGCTGCCATGTAAGCTGTAGCATGGTTGATTGTCAAAGCAAAAGAATGGTACTATGGCTTTTTTAGTTGTTATTTACTCTGTCTCTGTCTCTCTATCTCCCCCTCCCCACACCCAGGGGCTTGTGGGTAGAAGAGGATTTTTACTGTCTTTTTACCTCTAAGCTGCTTTGTCTAGTTCTGATACTCGCCCACACCCTTAGAGGAAATTTTTTACTAAAGTAAATATAATAGTTTGGCTTCTTCTCTTTTAATTTTGATGAATTTCCTTTCCTTCTCCATGTAGCTACGGTGACTATCCCTCGGCAAACCTCTCAACTTCCTGGGGAAGTGATGATGAACTCTTTCGCTTCGAGGATGGCTCAATATTGAAGCCTGTACTACTCAATAATAGTAATACCTTCCTCATCAATAATAACAGCATGTCTTTTCCTGCTCTGGGTTGTGGTTTCTACGGAAATGCTAGTGGATATGGTGAAAATTCCATTTCCTTTGTTATTTTTGCTATTATGGCCACGGTTGGTTCCACATTTACCCATGGAAATCCGCCCAAAATAATCTGGTCAGCCAACAGATTTAATCCAGTAGAACGGAATGCCACGCTTCAATTCACGTCAGATGGAGACCTGGTTCTTAGAGACGTTGATGGTATGGTTTCTTGGTCTACCAACACATCTGGTAAGTCTGTCATTGGAATGAGCATCAACTTGGCTGGAAATCTCATGCTATACGATTCAAACAGCTCAATCATCTGGCAGTCTTTTGATCACCCAACTGAGACTTGGCTTCCAGGGCAGAAATTGTCTTCCGGGCAGAGGTTGATTGCGAGTGCATCCACAACAAATTGGACTGCTGGTCCATTTTATTTGTCGCTCTCCAATAGTGATTTATATGCTTTTATTGAAGCTACTCCTCCACAAATATACAGTCAAGTCTTCCATGGAGGTAACAGGTCTTCTCCGTTCAGAAATGGAAGATTTGATCTCATTCAAAACGAGTCTAATTCCTCTGTGGTAGTTTACGTGTCCGAAACAAACAACTTCCAGTATTTAAGGTTGGACTCAGATGGACATTTGAGAGTTTATCAGTGGGTAGAGGGCGTGGAGGGTGTTGCTGATGACATTTTGACTGGTAGTCTAGGAGATTGTGCTTATCCTTTGAGTTGTGGGAATTATGGAATCTGCTCTAATGGGCAATGCACTTGCCCAGTAGGAAATGATGGGGATCCCAACTACTTTAGGCAGTTGGATTTTCGACAACCCAGTCTTGGATGCGTTGAAGTGACCCAAATGTCGTGCCAATCTCCTGATCGTCACCTCCTCTTGGAACTTGATGACGTTACTTACTTTGAGTTTGTCCCCGTTCTTGCTGATACAGATGTTCAAAATTGCAAAGAGGCATGCTTGAAAAACTGCTCTTGCAGAGCCGCTGTCTACCGTCATAATTCAAGTATGTCGAGTGGTGAATGCTCAATGCCATCCAAGATTTATTCTATGTTGAACATCCAAAATCAAGCAGTTTCTTACAATTCTTCAACATTCATTAAGGTGCAGAAGCTACCAGAGTCACCTCCTACATCCTCGAGGACAAAGGCTAATCAAATTCTACTTATAGTAGGACCCATCCTTGCAGCAACTATGGTATTTGCATTTTTCATTTTCCTATATGTTAGGTTCAAGAGAAATGTATTAGAGGATGGACTAGAGGAAGATGGAGAATGGGAGAACTCCTTAGTTCTATTACCAAATTTGCCAAAGAGATTTAGCTATGAAGACTTGAAATCTGCCACACAGAATTTTGATGTCAATAAGAGACTTGGAGGAGGAGGGTTTGGGTCGGTCTTTGAAGGAACACTTTTGGATGGTACAAGAGGTGCAGTTAAGCGTTTAGATCGTTTGGGCCAAGGAAGGAAAGAGTTCTTAGCGGAGGTCCAGACTATGGGTAACATACACCACATCAACTTGGTGAAGTTGTTGGGATTTTGTGCCGAAAGATCGCATCGGCTTTTGGTGTACGAGTACATGGGCAGTGGGTCGTTAGATAAATGGATATTTCACAGAACTTCAGAGGATGCTCTTGAGTGGGGTATCAGAAAGAAGATCATCCTCAACGTTGCAAAAGGACTAGCATATCTTCACGAGGAATGCAAAAGCAGAATTATTCATTTAGACATAAAACCGCAAAATATCCTCCTAGATGAAAATTTTAATGCTAAGTTATCTGATTTTGGGCTTGCAAAGTTAATGGACCGGGATCAAAGTCAAGTGATGACTCAGATGAGGGGAACTCGTGGGTATCTAGCTCCTGAATGGTTGAGTAGGAAGATAACAGAGAAAGCTGATGTGTACAGTTTCGGAGTTGTCATGCTGGAAGTTGTTTGTGGGAGGAGAAATTTGGATTACTCTGCGCCTGAAGAAGCTGAAAATTTGCTCGAGATATTGAAGGAAAAGGCCGAAATGAATGAGCTAGTAGACTTGGTTGATAAATGCAACGTAAACATGCAAAGACACGAAGAGGAAGCTGTAGAACTGATCAGAACTGCCATTTGGTGCTTGTACGTGGATCCAGCTAGAAGGCCCTCAATGTCAACTGTAGTTAAGTTTTTGGAGGGTGCAACCCCGAAGGAACATATCTTGGATTTTAGTTTCTTTATGCCCACACCACAAGCAAAATCCAGAGAGGATTTAGTGATGTATTCAGCTCCACAAGAGGCATCAATCTTGTCAGGACCCAGATGAAGTCTCTCCCTCACTCCCTCTCTCCATTGTACTTCTTGAATTAGTCAAGACAGACTTTTGAGTTAAAGAAATCCTAATTGTCACAAACCCTCAAATCAATTTGCATCCGTGCGTCTTCCATGTCGATCAAATTTGAAACCTTTAACATACTGATGCTCCTTGTTGGGGCAAATTGCAATATTTGCACAGATGTACCAGATACTTGTGGTGCTTGTAAGTTGAAAGTATCCGTCACCAAGCATTCCGCAACAGTTTCCCTTTTGCATGTTTCTTTTGCTTGAAAGCAATTTTGACCCTGGGAAACAAGCTACTTGAGTTCGCAATCGAGAAAAATGCTTTGGACTTTTACTTTCTGAGTTTCAGTGTAAATTTCATTTATCTAAGCTCTATATCAGATGGGTAGAGTTCACATCTTGTAGCACAGGCTTAAATTGATCATTTTGGCTTTTGATTAATTCCTTATCTATTTTTGTAAGAGGCTAGAGTTAGTTTCGCCAAAACTGAAGTAGCAGCAATATTGCGGTGGAAGAAATTTCAAATGTAGTAGATATATCAGCCAGTAGATATTTTGGAGTGAGGCAGAAGAAAAGAATGAGGGAAAGAACTTTCTTAGTTGCTTACTAGTAAGTAGCAATAATGATAGGCTAAATCTAAATCTTGGGTTCTAAAATCACTCTCGTATTGTTGCTAAAGGCTTCGGAGGGTGCTTTGGAAGGATTAAGGGATGGTCAAACCCGATTAAATCGGGTTTGTAGGTGTAATTGGCAAAAGTGTAAAGCACCACGTACATACCACACCATCGTTATTAATTACGTGGCAAACACCTTCACTTCAAACTCTAGCTTTCCTGTAAACTGCTTTTAATACTCCTTGTCTAGATTTTGTTAAAAATAACTTCAAGCTGAATTTGAAAACCGATTTTGATTTAATCTAAAATTAGCTTTTGAGAATCAATCCCTTAAAGTGTCGTCGATGCATATATTAGCAATAGAACACTGAATTTAGTAAAAGGACTCTTTATCCGCTGAGTGTTCTCGGGCATCTGTTATAGAAGCCAGCAAACATGTACAAACAATTAAGACTGCCGTAACTATGAGGAAACCACCAATCACTTGTTCTTTACCTGCGAGTTTGCTCAGCATAGCTGGTTTGCTAGCACACTTGCTGTTAAACCAAAATGCTGGCAACAGGCAAAGGATGGGTTCTGGTTTATCCATTGGGCAACAAATTAAGCCAGTCTAAAGCGGGAAAGGAAAGCCCAAATTCTAAGTCAATCTACAGCATTGTGTTGGAGCGTCTGGAAGAGAGGAATAGGCAGCTCCTTATTGTCAACGTTGGTTTTTATAACAGAGGCCCGAGAACACTCAGCAGGCCCAAAACGTTGGAAAATGTTACAGGACAATATACATTCAAGGTAATAATGTCAACGTTGGTTTTTGCAGCAAATATATGTGGCATTGTAGCAATAGCCTTCCAGACTGAGATGCAGCCACAACTAACTTTTTTGCACCAAAAAAAAAATAAAAAATGCCACAACTAACTTTTGCTTGTAGAAACTGATGCAGCCTGGAAAAGAAGAAGACAGAAAGCTGGCTAAGGAGTATTTTGGCACAGAAAATAGGACCAGACCCCAGCAATTAAGGCCGAAGCTCTCCTTTTATGCGACCCTAAAGATCCCGAAGAAGCAGAATCTGAGTAAGAAGAAGAAGGGGTCTGTGGGCAGTGCATAGACAGCAACCCCTCATTGGATGGCATGTTCTCCATGTTTGCATTCAGTATTGCTTGAAGCTGTTGACCAAGATCATCCTCATTCGATGAAGACAAGTCAGTATTTGAACCTATGCAGATGTGCAATCCAGGAGATCGAATGTAAACTGAAGAGACTTCACCATTTTCGCTCTGATCAGCAACTCAGCAAGGAGAAGACGATCAGCAGGTAGTGTTGGATCGTTGTGAGACTTGGGCTCGATAGCAGTCCAGGAATTGTCAAGTTGTCCATTTCCTGATCTCTAGAAATGTCCAACCCGGCTAAAGAGGGAACGGCGTAAGGTTGGTGCTCTGGAAAAGGACCCAATAAGCATAAGCCCAATTCAGTTGCTCTTAGCTAAATCATTTTTGGACGATTATCTCCTCCGTTAATTACGTCAATTACATTTTTACCCTTATTTTATTACTGTCTTTTAAATTTTGATGAAATTAAAAAAGAACATTGGTTAATTAATTTATTCTATATCTATACTACCTATAAAAGTATGAATATTGTAAATCATAGGAACGGATTTTCTTTTGCTGATGAAAACATGCTTCAGGTATGACAATGTACACCTCATTTCTCTAAGCACGCTATGTTCCGATCCATTTACCGTTTTAGTTTTTACCAGTAGCTGTCTCTCTATGGAATGATTAGAACATTATTGGTCGCTTATGAACGCGAAATTTCAGCAAAGAACAATATTCACTTATTTGTTCCAGATTAATATAATCCTCCAGCCACAGCCCTGTGGTCTTTGAGGCTTAATTGAGTCAAATTTGGATTCAGTTTTTGTATTTGAACGCACAGATTGTTATTATTTTATTCCATTGGCCTGATTCTTTAAGCTGAAACTGCTTTCTAGAAGAATGTATATGGTGTTAGTGTGTTGATCATGTGTTCTTATTCTCCAGGGCGATGTTATGGCATGATAAATGAGTGTTCTCTGCTGACTGCTGTAATACTTGAATCTTGTGTCCGTACAGTTGAAGACCTAAACCATACTGAAGGTTCTTGTAGGGACAAAAAGTACAAAGTTTGCAATCTTGAATTCCTTCTGAATTTGTTTGTTTCTATACCGTATAAGAGAGGCAGCAAGAATGTGCCAGATATGCGATTGTCTGTTCAGCTTATGGTGGCGGGAAAAAGGTCCCGTCAGTGGGAAGAATCCATCACCGAGCATCCTTCAAGTGTTTCCCTATTGCATGCTTCCGCTTGATCATCAATGCTGACCCTGAAACGCAAACTACTAGAGTTTGTAATAGAGAAATATTGCTTCGGCCTTCTACTTCAACTGAGTTTAGTCTACAAGCTTATTTATACAAGCTCTATTGTAACTAGTGCTAGTACTCCATGTTTGTACATTAGAAAGGTTTTCTAAGGGGTTTCTGTTTCTGGTGCAAAACTTGGGTTTCGATGAATCCATGTATTGCCCGCTTTGTAGTGTAGGTTTATGTTGATCACTTTGGGTGTTGATTACCAAGTGATATGAGGATATGATATGAATGTGTTCCCAACTAGAAGCAAAAAATAATGTTTCGCCCACCATAGTTTGCATGCTAGTGAATCTTGTTCTTTGCTGAAATTCCGCATTCATGGTCCCTTTTGAACCTTTTGGTAGTTTATTAGTAAGTAATGGGAGTAGGGTCAGATGTTTTTTTCCTTTTTGAGTAAAGAGAAATATAAACCTTTGAAATAAACTGTAAAATAGTTAAGTTACACGAAACCATAAATGGTACTGAATATGATACAAACATACATATACATGAAAGACAACTCCATATGGTAGACGTCACGATACGAAATTAGCGAGCGGAAAAACATACAAAGGAATACATGACCATAAAATTGAAGCGAGCAAGTTGGCTTCGGAACAAGCATGATAAACGGGGCAGCGTTCATAAGACAAACAAAGATAAGGCTGTCACAAACCACTCCTATCCTAACATAAATAGGCGAACATTTGACAACTGATCTGCGACCAGTAGATCCGCAACAGTCCCAGAAATTGAGCCCCAACAGCCCAGTTGAAAGCAACCCGCACATGCAGAAACACACACTAACTAAAAACGTACGCACTAACTAATTATGCATCGGGGAAGGTGGCGGTGATGGTGCCGAAGGAGAGGTTTAAATTCTTGACCAAGTCCTCTAATTAAATGTTGACTTCTTTCGACACAGAAGATGTTGACCAAGTCTATTTTCTTTATATCCCACTAACCGAATCCGCTGACTCCAAAGACCTTGCCCTCCATAGAACTTGAACTTGTTACTCTATAGGCAATACCCTAGTCTCCGATGGTCAACACTATCGATGAGGCCTCATGGCCCGTCTTCAACATTTTTTATTTTTGCTTTGGACAATAAATTTAACAATTATATCATTAATAAATATGTAGTACATGAAAAAAAGTATTCCATCCGTTTCACAAAAATTGATCATATTTCATTTTTGATCAATCTCACAGAAATTGCTCACTTTCCAAATAGAGAAAGATTATCTAGCTACTTTTACAAGTTTACCCTTTATATATATATATATATATATATATATATATATATATATATATATATATATATATATATATATATTATCTCTCCACATTTAACTTTTCGCCAACTCATGTTCTTTCTTCTGGCCAACTTTCTTACTTTATTTTTTTTTTGGTTCTATTACCCTCTCCACATTTAACACTCCACCAATCTATTTTGTTTATCTTGACCTACTTTCTTCCTCTCTTCTATGAAGAGTAGAATGTGAAACACACACACACACACAATATATGACTTAAACCCTTATTTTGCATGCAAAATAATATGATTAATTTATGTGGAACCGGTGAAATATATCATATTGCACTCTCTTAATGACAGAGCTTACTTAGAGAAATAGTGGCACATGGCCCATTAACTCCTCTATCACCTCCTTAAAGCACGGCTAGAAACAATTGTCTGCCAGCGAATCTTATTATATATATTTAGATTTAGTTGACATCATCTATACCTTTCAAACTTCTAGTTTTATTTTCTTAAATTCTTACAATTTTAAAATTACACTAAATACATGTTAAATTTTCATTGACTATAAAATAACTTCTAACTCATCATCCGGCTTTTTCGGGCCATATTACCTACCCATAAAGCACGGCTAGAAAAATTCAATAAGTTTGACTCTCCCTCCCAAAATTCATCCTTTTCAAACTTATATCGTTCAATGTACGCAGCATCCGTGGCTCCCACCTTCCCAAAATTAGAAGGCCTTGGGATGGTTCCTCCTCGTCCCCTCCACCCACAAGAGTCCACGTGGTCATCGAAGGTGTCCCACAATGCATACAAAAACTGAACTCCCCCAACTCTCAAAAACAGCAATCGCAACAAATATGTTAGCATACATTTGCAAATGGGTACTAGTATCTGCACTGGTTGTTGCATCACAAGGAGCAACCTTCACTGTAGAAAACAATTGCCAGTACACTGTGTGGCCGGGCATATTAAGCAACGGGGAAGCCCAAATCTCCACCACAGGTTTCAAGCTCCAAAAGGGCGAATCAAGAACCATCAACGCACCACCTTCGTGGACCGGCCGGTTCTGGGGCCGCACCCTCTGCAACGTGACCTACACCTCCAACAAAAGAAACTTCACCTGCGTCACAGGCGATTGCGGCTCTAACAAGGTGGAGTGCTCCGGGGGCGGTCCTGCCCCCCCTGCCACATTCCTGGAATTCTCCCAGGACGGGCCCAACGGGACTGATTCCTTTGAGGTGAATGTCTTCGACGGGTACAACCTGCCGATGCTGGTGGTACCACAGGGCTACGCGGGGGCTAATTACTGTAGGGCGGCTGGTTGTGTGAAGGACTTGAACGGGTTCTGTCCGCTGGAGCTGCAGGTGAGTGACCTCAGTGGAGAGGTGGTGGGCTGCACGGGGCCGTGTTGCTGCACGGCGAAGGGGACGCGGAGGGCGTGCGCGCCGACGGATGAATCGCGGCTGTTCAAGAACGCGTGTCCACGCGCCTTCACCGATGTGTATGACGATAGTAGCTCGTTCACATGTGAAAGCGGTGCAGATTATGTTATCACCTTCTGTCCATCAAGTACAAGGTGCATCTTGGCATTTTATAAAATTATTATTACTATTTGAGTTTTTTTCTCTTAATAACACATTTTTAATACTTAACTACTTCTTTATCTTATTTTGAAACTTATTTATCTATCTACTATACTTTTAGAAATCGTAGTTCCAAACAGAAATTTTAAAACGTTTTTTCTTTGAAATCTCTGTTTAGAATCACGATTTCCAAAAGTGTGATAGATAGGTAAATAAAGTTCAAAATATATTATTGAAAACGTGGTTTGAAATCATGTTTTCTTCCTTGAAATTTTTGTTTGGAACCATGATTTTCAAAAGTGTGGTAAATAGGTAAATAAGGTTCAAAATAGGGTAAAGAAGTAATTAAGTATTAAAAGTGTGCTATTTAGGGCAAAAAATCATTATTATTATTATCTATAGCTCATTTAATTGATGAATGCTATTTGAGATTACATGTTTGATATCAAATGTTAGTCATTCGAAACGTGAGTGGGAGTGAGAGTGGGAGCGGTGCGGGTTTCGTAGCAGGAGCGTCAACAGTTGCAAGGTTCTGAGGCAGGAGCGTCACTAGAATTGAAGAATCCTGCAGATTTAGCGAATTCCTATTTGAGATCCACTTCTGTCATTGGAAGGTCTCTCGAGTGTCGCTATATTACCGCTTCGTTACACTTCTAAAGTTCAAATGCTAAAAGTCAAGTTTAAATATCAGTTCTCGAAATTAGTCAAAGTAGCGAAAAGGAGAACATGTAATGCAACGGAACAAATTTAATTTAAAATAGTTGTGAGAAATCACGGATTGGTTAAAATCATCTGTGGATCGTGTCAGTGAAATGCATACTACTTCTGGTGGCTTAAGCTCCTTTGTTCGTGAAGATCTAGAAAAAGCTTTTACTAAAAAGTATTCTTTGTGTATAGTGTAGTTTCTGAATATGGATTGACGCTGTTATTCTCCTACGTACTGTGGTTAAAACTAAAAAATAAGCAGCATTATGTTTTTGTTTTGTAAGACAGTTGGGCCATATTCCTTATACTAGCAACATATTGTCTTACCAAAGGAACTGGAGAGCCAACCCTTGTTGTTTGAAGATGCCCTCCACTTCGATTGGTATTTTTTCACTAAAAGCAGACATGAGATAACAAATCCAGCATTTCACTAAGATTTCGTTACTAAAAAGAAAATGGATCGCAGAGGACCCTTGATCAGGTCATTGATCCCTTGGTTTAAATTATGAAAAGTTATTCTGTTTAGACGTTCCAAATTCAGGTCATTTTCCCATTTTACGCTATAAAGCCGCATGTTTATGCCACAATATATCCAGCACAAAACATTGTTTTCTTTTAACCCTTCAAATGAGGTTTGATAGAGCATTAGCAGTAATATCTTCAGCGAGATTCCAATTAACAATGAGTAGCAGTAGGATGAAGAATGTGGATTTGTAAGGGTGGTATACCTTATTCCACAGACAATCAGCCGAGACACATAAGGACTGCACTGTATTATTTGATTAGAGGTAGCAGAAGCATTCTTTGCTCAGATACTTGCCAAAGTCTCTTATGGCAACCAGACATGAACCTCTTTCTATTTGTGTATTAGTGTGTGTGGGTGTGTATGGCCAGGGTGCTAGTATTGTTGCTTGCTTGTTTGGTCTGAACGCTCTCAAAATTTCCGAGACCAGAGAGAGAGTAAAGCCATTTTCTTTGCTTAGCAATTTTTTTTTCTTAAAAGACGACATTGATAGTTGAACAGCAAGGAGTCCTTGTTAGACAAGAATTTGAGCTCTGACCTCTTTTCTGGCTTTATTAACTAAACTTCCAAGTTTTGAAGAGCAGCCTTGTAGGCCGTAGCACAGTTGATTGTCAAAGCAAAAACATGGTACTTGCCTTCTTTTTTGTAGAAGAAACAAAATGAAATATAGTTGGGCTTCCTCACTTCTAAATTTGATGTATTTACTTTCCTTTTGCATGCAGCTTCAAAGATTATCCCTTGGCAAATCTCTCAACTTCTTGGGCAACAGAGGAAGATGTCTCTCGCTTCAGGGATGGCTCATTATTGAAACCTGTCCTACTCAATAATAGTAATACCTTCTTCATTGACAATAGTAGCATGTCTTTTCCTGCTGTGGGTTGTGGTTTCTATGGAAATGCTAGTGGATATGGTGAAAATTCCATTTCCTTCGTCATTTTTGCTATTAAGGCCACAGTTGATTCCATATTCACCTCTGGAAATCCCCCCAAAATAATCTGGTCAGCCAACAGATACAATCCAGTAAAACGGAATGCCACACTCCGATTCACATCAAAGGGAGACTTGGTTCTTAGAGACATTGATGATAAGGTTGCTTGGTCTACCAACACATCCGGTAAGTCTGTTATTGGAACGCGTAACAACTTGGCTGGAAATCTCATGTTGTACGATTCAAACAACTCAATCATCTGGCAGTCTTTTGGTCACCCAACCGAGACTTGGCTTCCAGGGCAGAAATTGTCTTCTGGGCAAAGGTTGATTGCGAGTGCATCCACAACAAATTGGACTGTTGGTCCATTTTATTTGTCGCTCTCCAATAGTAATTTATATGCTTTTATTGAAGCTACTCCTCCACAAATATATGGTCAGGTCTTCCATGGAGGTAACAGTTCTGCTTCGTTCAAAAATGGGAGATTCGATCTTATTCAAGACGAGTATAATTCCACTATGGTGCTTTACGTGTCCGAAACAAACAACTTCCAGTATTTAAGATTGGACTCGGATGGACATTTGAGAGTTTATCAATGGGTAAAGGGAGTGGAGGTTGTTACCGATGACATTTTGACTGGCAGTCTAGGAGATTGTGCTTATCCTTTGAGTTGTGGGAATTATGGAATCTGCTCTAACGGGCAATGCAGTTGCCCAGTAGGAAATGATAGGGATACCAACTACTTTAGGCAGATGGATTTTCGACAACCCAGTCTTGGATGCGTTGAAGTGACCCAAATGTCATGATCTTCACCTCCTCTTGGAACTTGATGACGTTACTTACTTTGAGTTTGTCCCCGTTCTTGCCAATACAGATGTTCAAAGTTGCAAAGAGGCATACTTGAAAAACTGCTCTTGCAGAGCTGCTGTCTACCGTCATAATTCAAGTATGTCGAGTGGTGAATGCTCAATGCCATCCAAGATATATTCTCTGATGAATATCCAAAAAGAAGTAGTTTCTTACAATTCTTCATCATTCATTAAGGTGCAAAAGCTACCAAAGTCCTCTCCTACATCCTCAAGGAAAAAGGCTAATCAGATTCTACTTAGAGTAGGACCCATCCTTGCAGCTACTGTGGTATTTGCATTTTTCATTTTCCTATATGTTAGGTTCAAGAGAAATGTATTAGAGGATGGACTGGAGGAAGATGGAGAATGGGAGAACTCCTTGGTTTTATTACCAGACTTGCCAAAGAGATTTAGCTATGAAGACTTGAAGTCTGCCACACAGAACTTTGATGTCAATAAGAGACTTGGAGGAGGAGGGTTTGGGTCGGTCTTTGAAGGAACATTTTTGGATGGTACAAGAGTTGCAGTTAAGCGTTTAGATCGTTTGGGCCAAGGAAGGAAAGAGTTCTTAGCAGAGGTCCAGACTATGGGTAACATACACCACATCAACTTGGTGAAATTGTTCGGATTTTGTGCCAAAAGATCGCATCGGCTTTTGGTGTACGAGTATATGAGCAGTGGGTCGTTAGATAAGTGGATATTTCACAGAACTTCAGAGGATGCACTTGAGTGGGGTATCAGAAAGAAGATCATCCTCAACATTGCAAAAGGACTAGCATATCTTCATGAGGAATGCAAAAGCAGAATTATTCATTTAGACATAAAACCGCAAAATATCCTCCTAGATGAAAATTTTAATGCCAAGTTATCTGATTTTGGGCTTGCAAAGTTAATGGACAGGGATCAAAGTCAAGTGGTGACTCAGATGAGGGGAACTCGTGGATATTTAGCTCCTGAATGGTTGAGTAGGAAGATAACAGAGAAAGCTGATGTGTACAGTTTTGGAGTTGTCATGCTAGAAGTTGTTTGTGGGAGGAGAAATTTGGATTACTCTGCGGCTGAAGAAGCTAAAAATTTGCTCGAGATATTGAAGGAAAAGGCAGAAACGAATGCGCTAGTAGACTTGGTTGATAAATGCAACTTAAACATGCAAAGGCACGGAGAGGAAGCTGTAGAACTTATCAAAACTGCAATTTGGTGCTTGTACACGGATCCAGCTAGAAGGCCCTCTATGTCAACTGTAGTAAAGGTTTTGGAGGGCGCAACCCCGAAGGAACATATCTTAGATTTTAGTTTCTTTATGCCCACAGGACAAGCAAAATCCAGAGAGGATTTAGTGATGGATTCAGCTCCACAAGAGGCATCAATCTTGTCAGGACCTAGATGAAGTCTATTCCTCACTTCTCTCTCCATTGTACTTCTTGAATTATTCAAGACAGACTTTTGAGTTATAAAAATCATAATTGTTACAAACCCTCAAATCAATTTGCATCTGCGCATCTTCCATGTCGATTAAATTTGAAACCTTTAGCATACTGTTGCTCCTTGTTGGGGCAAAATGCAATATTTGCACAGATGTGCCGGATACTTGTGGTGCTTGTAAGTTGAAAGTATCGGTCACCAAGCATTCCACAACAGTTTCCCTTTCGCATGTTTCTTTTGCTTGAAAACAATTTTGACCCTGGGAAACAAGCCATTTGAGTTTGCAATCTTGAAAAATGCTTTGGACTTTGACTTTGACTGAGTTTCAGTGTACACTTCATATATCTAAGCTCTATATCAGACGGGTACAGGTCACATCTTGTAGCATAGGCTTAAATTGATCACTTTGGCTTTTGATTCATTCCTTATCTATTTTTGTAAGAGGCTAGAGTTAGTTTCACCAAAACTGAAGTAGCAGAAATTCCAAGTGTACTAGATAAATCAGCCAGTAGATATTTTGGAGTGAGGCAAAAGAAAGAATGAGGGAAAGAACATCCTTAGTTGCTTACTAGTAAGTAGCAATAATAGGCGAAATCTAAATCTTGTGTTCTGAAATCACTCTCCTCTTGTTGCTAAAGGCTTCGGAGGGTGCTTTGGAAGGATTAAGGGATGGTCAAACTGATTAAATCGGGTTGGTAGATGTTTGACAAAAGTATAAAGCACTATTAAATCAGCTTTCAAAACTCTCTTTCTAATAATTAAATTTGACCACGTACATACCACACCACCGTTATTAATTACGTGGCGAACACCATCACTTCAAACTCTAGACCTCACCACCAAGCGCGTAGGTCAGCTGGTAAGGGGTTGTCCTAGCTTAACCAGAGGTCTCGTGTTCGAGCCCTGGGAATGCAGCTGCGTTAAAACTTGGTAGAGCGCTCTTTCCCGCCCATGTGGTCCTGCCCGGCTCGAACCCGGATTAGTCGGCTCCCAATGTGGTGTCCGGAAACCGGGTGGTCTAACCACAAAAAACTCTAGACTTTCCTGTAAACTGCTTTTAATACTTTTTGTCTAGATTTTGTTAAAAATAACTTCAAGCTGAATTTGAAAACTGATTTTGATTTAATCTAAAATTAGCTTTTGAGAATCAATCCCTTAGAAGACTGAATTTAGTAAAAGGACTCTTTATCTGCTGAGTGTTCTCGGGCCTCTGTTATAGAAGCCAGCAAACATGTACAAACAATTAAGACTGCCGTAACTATGAGGAAACCACCAATCACTTGTTCTTTACCTGCGAGTTTGCTCAGCATAGCTGGTTTGCTAGCACACTTGCTGTTAAACCAAAATGCTGGCAACAGGCAAAGGATGGGTTCTGGTTTACCATTAGGCAACAAATTAAGCCAGTCTAAAGTGGGAAAGGAAAGCCCAGATTCTAAGTCAATCTACAGCATTGTGTTGGAGCCTCTGGAAGAGAGGAATAGGCAGCTCCTTATTGAGTGGTAGCAGGCCCAAAACGTTGGAAAATGTTACAGGACAAGATACATTCAAGGTAATAATGTCAACGTTGGTTTTTGCAGCAAATATATGTGGCATTGTAGCAATAGCCTTCCAGATTGAGATGCAGCCATAGCTAACTTTTGCTGGTACAAACTGATGTAGCGGTCAGATAGAGAGGGAAGGGAAATAACCCGTGTAACCGCTACAACGAGTAGTGATTAGGGTCCCATGGTGACCGCTACTCTTTGTGGTGGTTACGTGGGCCAGTGACCTGGTTTGGTGGGCCAGTAACCTCCACTATTTGTAGAGGTTAGCACAAGTTGGTGGGCTATTAACCTATACAAAGAGTAGCGGTTAGATAATTGATGGTGAGCCAGTGACCTCCACTCTTTGTAGAGGTTATCAAATTTTGAACTGAGAGGGGCATTTTTGGCCTTTGCCTAACCGCTTGTAAGAGTGGCAGTTAGCACTTTTTGAAGAAAAAAAATTGAAATTTGGGCTATCCACGGGTACACGTGGACGGCCAAATATGTGGTGGAGAAAGAACAGATATGTGGTGGAGAAATTGTTATTTCTCCACCACATATCTAGCCGTCCACGTGTACCCGTGGATAGCCCAAATTTGTAATTGATGTAATTAACGGAGGACATAATCATCCAAAAATGATTTACGACTCACACACACACACACACACATAAAAACAGCGCTAGCAACGTGCTAGCACTAGCAATGGATCGCGACCTATATATATATATATATATATATATATATATATATATATATATATATATATGGGAGCCGATCCCTGTCTACCGGTGGAGAAATAATAATTTCTCTACCACATATATGGCCGTCCACGTGTACCTGTGGCTGGCCCAAATTTGTCTTTTTTTTTTCCTGCCCAAAGTGCTAACCGCCACTCTTATGGGCGGTTAGTATAAAAGTCAGAATTGCCCTTTCCAGTGTAAAATTCATTAACCACTACAAAGAGTGGAGGTTAATAGCCCACCACTAACAAGCTAACCGCCACTCTTTGTGGAGGTTAGTGGTCCACCATTTAACGCTAACCTCTACAAAGATTGAGAGTTAATGGCCCACCACCAACAAGCTAACCGCCACTCTTTGTAGATGTTAGCATTAATTGGTGGGCCATTAACCTCTACAAAGAGTGGAGGTTAATGGCCCACCACCAACAAGCTAACCTCCACTCTTTGTAGAGGTTAGCTTTCAATTGGTGGCCCATTAACCTCAACAAAGACTGGGGGTTAATGGCCCACCTTAAGGTTATAAAAAAATTGTCCACGATTCATACACCATAGTATTTTAATTGTTGAATATGAACGTAAAATACCTTGTTGTGACGAATCGACTCCATGATGCCAGTCGCCTGTGACGACTCGACACCGCGATGCCCATCGCGTGTGATAACTCGCCGACTCCTCAACGTCTGTCGTCCTTATGGGATCTACGACGTACGTTGTCCCCGCTGACTCACCGACAACTCGACGTCCATTGTCTCCGCCCCCATGCTGATTCTGTAGTGCCTGTCGCCGGTGATCGTGCGCTGTTTTCGTAGCGCCCGTTGCCTGAGGTTGCGGGCCATCTCTACGATGCCCACGCGATGACTCTGCGACGCTCGCATGCCAATTTTGGGGTGCCCGTCGCGCACTGGCTCCGCGATACCCTCTGTCGCCCAGCGCACTGACTCCACGACGTCTGTCGCGCGCCGTCTTCACGGCGTTTGTCACCTACTACAACGCACCTATCTCCGCGATAGTCGTCGCCTGCGTCCATGTGCCACTTTCATGACATGTGCCCATTGCACCAAGTATTATCTCATGACTGTCGTCGCCTTTGGAGCCAGGTATTATCTCGCGACAGTCGTTTCTTTCCCCCATTCGCCTCTCCCATGTAATGTTCCTCTGCCACTAAGTATTAGCTCACGACAGTCGTCGCCAGCACCCGTGTGCTACTTTCATCTTATATGCCCTTTGAACCAGGTATTATCTCGCGACAGTCGTCACCCCTGGCACCAAGTATTAGCTCGCGATAGTCGTCGCCCGCGCCCATGCGCCACTTTCATCTTACATGCCCCTAGCACCAGGTATTATCTCGCGACAGTCGTTGCCCGTGCCTATGCGCCACTTTCATCTTATATGCCCCTGGCACCAGTTATTATCTTCCGACAATCATCGCCCTAGGCACCAGTTATTATCTCGCGACAGTCGTCGCCTTTGGCACCAAGTATTAGCTTGTGATAGTCATCGCTCGCGCCCATGCGCTACTTTCATCTTATATGCCCTTAGCACCAAGTATTATCTTATGACAGTCATCGTCCGCCCCCATGCGCCACTTCCATGACATGTGCCCCCGGCACTAGGTATTGTCTCGTGATGGTCGTCGCCGCGCCCATGCGCCACAATCATGTCTCGTGCCATTCCACGCCCATGCTCCATAATCATATCTCGTACTGTAGGCACCGCGCCTATTCACCACAATCATGTCTCGTGCTGTAGGCACCGCGCCTATTCACCACAATCATGTCTGGTGCTGTAGGCACCACGCCCATGCGCCATAATCATGTCTCGTGCCGTTGGCACCGCGCCCATGCACCACAATTATGTCTGGTGCCGTTGGTATCGCGCCCATGCGCCACAATCATGATATGTGCTCCGGGCACCATACTCATTCAACACACCATGCACCCCCGTCATGGACATGGAACATGCTTCGACCCACTCTCTGGAGTTTGCAGCATTCTGAAGCGCTTCGCTCGTAGTGCTCCGGCAAGAGAACCCTTCGCAGCGGGATAGACTCGCTACCACAGAAGCTTTCGCCACCTCCATTCTGGGGAGCTCCGCTTGTAGTGCTCTGGCATGAGTACCCTTTGCAGCGGGATAGGCTCGCTACCACATAAGCTATCACTGTCTGGGGTGACTTGCATGACACTAGGCATGTATGAGCTGCGACCACGTCCACTCACGTTACCGGTGATCGGACCCCCGGGTCACTTCGAGACGAGAGCAGGTCTTTGGAAGGCATCGCGCCTAGTCGGCCTGGCAGTTGGTCACATGGGTTTTCCCTCACCGCTGTCAGGTTCTCGTCGCGTCTCTTGACGCACCCTTGTGGGATTTAGTAAGGGCTTGGACTAGTGGCTGGGGCAACAGGCTTACTCTCATCATGCTGACGCTGTGTGGTCAGTCTTTTTAGACAGGTAGGGCGACGCTGTGGGGGGCAAGCAATGTGAATTTTGGAACCGACAGTCCAACGGAGAACTGGTATTTTTGAACCCTTGGTGACGTGTCACTCTCAGGGGATGATACATGTCAGCTGATGACACATGCACACTTTTTCCTATAAATAGTGGACTTTGGATTTCATTTCAATGGAACTCTTTCATTTCACAAAAAAATCACTTTCTCACTCTAGAATCCAGAGCTTTGGAATTATAAAGAGAGAACCATAATTGGACTGTGACATTGGACATAACATCGACCGATACATTGGACCTCGACTTGGACCCTAGCTTGGACTGTCGACTGCCGGTCCTGTTCGTCTCTGCCTTGTGTCCACAGCACTGCCACTCCTCACGGCCTGTCTGGGAAGCCTTGCTCTTTGCCTTTACTCCACCCTCACTGTCTCTCACTTTTTATAGCTGGCAGCTAACTCGGACTGCATTTTTTGTGACACTTACACGTAGGTACGAACCCACTTTTCTTGACGTCAAGAGATATAATTGAGATTGCCAAAAGCACCCAGGCAACAAGATCGACAATGTTGTAGTTGGTCAAAGGAGAATAGAAAAGCTAGTCGGAAGGGCAATTCGTATAACACTTGTTTGTGTTAGAATTTGTTTTATTTTATTTACAAATTCTTTTAGTAAAGCTTTAAAACCTCACTTTATTTTCTTTATTTATGTTAGTCAATGTAACCTATGGTATTAAATTTTGTCATAATTTTATTCATAATGTTTTTGACCGTTGTTATTTATTATGTGTGTAACCCCTAGTCTTCTTCTATTATAAAAGGAGACCACTCCTACTATGCAGAACACACATATCAAGACATATGCTTGATATTTTATATTCTTTCTACATTCTATATACTTTTGGTTTTTGGGCAACTTGATCGAGGTAGTTCAACAGTCTTCCTGTGGACACACATGTAGAGAAGATGACGCTGCGAGCCTTGGGTTTTATCTTGGAGGATTTATCGATCGTTAGAACCCGTGCGTAGGGAGACGATAAAGCCTTTAGGACAACGATTTTATCGCGACTCTCACAGGCCAGCGCGAATTTATTTTAATTCTCTATATCTTGAAATTGCATGCTATATAATACTTGACATTTGTTTATATATATACATAACTGTATGCTTATAATATGCTTATTTTGCATGTCTAATATAGTTTAAATTAGCCATAAGTTTTATTATTTTTATGGTTAGACAATTATACTCTTTAATTAGTCATATTTTATGATCAATTATTTTGAAATTAACGTAGCAAATCCAAGCTATTTTCCTAACAATCTAAAGGCTTTATAATAGCTTTGATTTGTATATGTTTGATAATTGAGTTTATAATTTTTATTGTTTAAGTTGGTTATGTCTAGAAGTGACAATTTGCAATTTTGGACTAAGATTTATTAACTTCGTATATTGTTCATGCTTTATATTTACTGTTCACGTAATGTACTGTTCACATTCTTGAGATTACTGTGCACACATGCTGTTCACGTGTTGTGTCATACTGTTCACGTGCTGTTTCGTTATTGTTCATGTTACTGTTCACATAATTGCTTTGGCTTTTTTATTCACAATTTAGTCACTTTTATTTGCTTCTTTTGCTACTTATATTTTTAGTCAATTATTTAGATAAAGTATTGAGACTTTAGCCTTTTGTTCTCACAGTTAGTTTTCTTTTCCTTAGCTATTCCAATGGCATCTTATGATGAAACCATCTCTCTTAAACCCGGAAAATTTAATGGACAAAATTTTAAAAGATGGCAAAAACAAATGAAATATTGGCTTATCGTTTTAGGCTTCATCTCGGCAATAGAGAAAAACAATAGTCAACCTCGGGAGTCGAGTTCTTGGTATACTCCCGAACAAATTGAGTTTCATTGCCATAATAGAATCGTAAGTACCCTTTCTGATCGTCTTTATGATGTATATCATGCTACAAAAAGTGCTAAGGAACTTTGGAATCTCTTACAAGGTGAATATGGTATTGATGATGCCGGTATAGAACGTTTTAATGCGTCTATGTTTAACAAGTTTGTTATGGTCGAGGGAAAAGCAATTAGCGATCAAATTCATGAGTTTCAAGACCATTTAAGGGCCGTTGAGTAGAATGGCTCTAAGTTTAGTGAGGATTATATATAAAGTGTCTTGCCTTATAGACAAACTTCCTCCATCTTGGTCCGACTTTGCTAAAGGTCTTATACTTAAATAGGGAACCTTGACTTTGACCCAAGCCTTCAATTCCTTAAGGATAGAAGAAAAGCATAAGGAAAGTATCAAACATAAGGAAGTAACGTCGAACCAAGCTAATTTGGTGGAAAATAATATAACTCCAAACACACCACACCACCTTAGGCTTAGGGGGAATAACCTTAGAAACAATAATAGGCAGAACACCCAAGGCAACAATAATTTCCATCGAAGAAACTCCCGCCATAACAACTTCCTAGCCAATCGTTTTCCTCAAAACAACAATAACCAACCCTAAAACCTTCCAAATCACAAGAATGCAAAGGATGCTAAGGGCAAAGGAAAGAAGGGACCACATTACGTGTGCGGAAGGACCAATCATATAGCTCGAGATTGCTTTTACAAAAGGGTTGAGGAGTACAAGCCAAATGGTAGAAACCAAGGAGATCAAGTCAACATGTTGCTATCCTAATCCTTGTTTAGTGAATTATAGTTATCAAAGTAATGATTGGTGGTTAGATTCGGGTGCTAATGTACATGTTTGCTTTGATCGTGGACTATTTAAAACTTATCAGAACTCAAGTGGAGGAAGCGTGACACTAGGAAATGATCCAGCCGCACAAGTGATAGGAATCAGAAGAGTTGATTTAAAGATGACATCGGGGAAGACGCTAACGCTTAACGAAGTGCGACATGTTCTGGAAGTCAAAAGAAATTTGATTAGTGGATCATCTTTAGTCCAACAAGAATACAAAGTTGTAATGGAGTCTAATAAGGTTGTAATAACTAGGAATAATGTATTTGTTGGAAAAAGGTTATGTTTGTGATGGATTGTTTAAACTAAGCATCTTGATCAATTCAAATGAAAGTTCTTCTTTAGTTTTAAATGTTGAATCTAGTGAGAAATGACATGAAAGATTAGGACATGTAAACTATGGGAAGGTCAAGAGGTTGATGGATTTAAGCTTGATTCCAAAAGCAAATATAGATACTAAACCTAAGTGTAAAATTTGATTAGAACAAAAGCAACCTAGAAAACCTCACAAAACAGTCCATAGAAATACAAGCCTTTTAGAACTTATACATAGTGATGTATGTGACTCAAATCGAACTCCTACTAGAGCGGGTAATAAAGATTTTGTGACCTTTATAGATGACTTTTCAAAATACTGTTACGTTTATCTAATCAAGACCAAGGATGAAGTGTTTGGTAAGTTTAAGATATATAAGAATGAAGTTGAAAGCCAACTAGAAAAGAAAATAAAGGTCCTTAGGTCTGATGGAGGTAGGGAGTACACGTGGAATGAAATTAAGAACTTTTGTGAAGATAATGGGATAATGCATGAATTAACACCCCCATATTCACCCCAATCAAATGGTGTAGCCGAGAGAAAAAATTGAACATTGTTAGACATGGTTAATGCAATGTTGTTAAATTCTGGTGCACCCGAGAACCTGTGGGGGGAAGCCATTTTGTCATCTTGTTTTATACTAAATAGGGTGATCGTTAAGGATCATGACAAGACTCTATATGAGCTTTGGAAAAAGAGATCTCCAAGACTAGATATCTTAAAAGTGTGGGCGTGTTTAGCTAAGGTAGCCATACCCGAACCTAAGAGAAATAAAATAGGGCCTAAAACATTAGATGCCATATTTATTGGATATGCTCAAAATAGTAGCGTAAATAGATTTTTGGTAGTTAATTATGAAATTAGTGAAATCTCAAATAACACTATCATAGAAGCTAGAGACGCTACACATTTCGAAGATATATTTCCTTTTAAGACTAGGCTATCTAACCAACCCTCTAGCTCTATAATTCAAGCAAGTGGTAAGGCACCTCTTAGTAACACAACCATAGAACCTGATGTCGAGTCTCCTATTGAACCTAGGAGGAGTAAAATAGCTAGTACAAAAAAGAACTTTGGAGAATGAATTTTCACCTATTTAGTTGAAGGAGAACCCAAGACTTACCAAGAAGCTATGTCTTCCATAGATTCGCCTTTTTGGAAAGAAGCAATCAATGATAAGTATCAGTCAATCATTCAAAATAATACTTGGGTGTTATCTAATCTACCTCCTGGAAGCAAACCCATAGGTTGCAAATGAGTGTTTAAAAGGAAGCTAAAACCTGATGGGAGCATAGAAAAATACAAAGTTAGGCTAGTAGCTAAAAGGTTCACACAAAAATAAGGGATAAATTACTTTGACTCATATTCCCCTGTAGCTAGAATAACCACCATTAGAACCCTGTTGGCGCTAGCATCTATACACAACCTAGTGATACATCAAATGGATGTTAAGACTGCTTTCCTAAATGGAGACTTAGATGAAGAAATTTACATGGAGCAACCTGAAGGTTATAAGGTCAAAGGACAGGAAAATCAAATGTGCAAGTTAGTGAAATCACTTTATGGTCTTAAGCAAGCCCCTAAGCAATGGCATGAAAAGTTTGATGAAGTTATCCTAGGTTATGGGTTTAAGATTAGTGATCATGATAAATGCCTGTATTATAAAGAGGATAATAGTGAACATGTCATACTTTGCTTATATGTGGATGATATACTGATCTTTGGGACTAATCTAGATGTTGTTAAGAATGTGAAGACCTATTTATCTAGGAACTTTGATATGTAAGATTTGGGAGAAGCTCATATAGTTTTGGGAATGACGTTAGAAAAAACTCATGAAGGGATTATATTGACTCAATCTAGTGCCATAGAAAATATGTTGCAGAAATTTGGATATTACAATACTAATTCTGTATAGACTCCATATGATTCGAGTATAGCTTTAAAGAAGAACTTGGGAGAACCGATATCACAATTGAAGTACTCTCAAATCATAGGATCCTTATTATACTTTACTAATAGGACTAGGCCTGATATAACATATGCTGTTGGGAGACTTAGTCAATATACCCAAAATCCTAACATAGAGCATTGGAATGCTTTAGAGAGAGTACTTAAGTATCTTAAAGGGACATTAGATTATTCGTTGTGCTATCAGGGGTTTCCAAATATGGTAGAAAGGTATAGTGATGCTAATTGGATAACCGATAGTTTAGAGATCAAATCTACTACTGGTTATGTATTTGCATTAGGAGGAGGATCTATATCTTGGGGTTCGAAGAAGCAAACAATCATCTCTAGAAGTACTATGGAGTCTGAGTTGATCGCTTTAGATACAGCCTGTATAGAGGCTGAATGGTTAAGAAATCTTTTGCTAGACATACCTTTAGTGAATAAGCCTTTACCAGCTTTATCTGTGCATTGTGATTACAAAGCTGTTATAGATCTTATTAAACAGTCTCACACGAACAAAAAGATGAACAGATACATACAAGTAAGGTACAAGTCAGTCAAGGGACTAGAAAATAAAAATGTGATATCTCTTAATTTTGTGAGATCTGAAAAGAATCTGACTGATAACTTAACTAAAGGTTTACCCAGGAAGGGTGTCTTTGAATCATCGAGGGGGATGGGGCTTAAGCCCACATGGAGTCACCAATGGGGGTAACCCAACCTTCATGATTGGAGATCCCATGAAGAAGGTTTAATGGGTAGGAACAACCCGTAGAGCATGACTCATAATGATAGCACTAATTTTATAGGAGAGCGTCTCCTCCCCATCCCTATGGTGATAGTGCTACTTTGTGTGATGTTAAGGAAGGGTTTTACCTTGAATGAGCCCGAGGCGGATATTTTCGCGAGGTACAGTAACACGTACCCTTGGAGGACTCACCTAAATGAGAGTGGTCGCGAGGCCGTGACTGTGGGAACTGGGCTGATCCCTAAAGACTCTCATGAGAATCAAGATTAGAGCGCATGGCCTTTAACAACGCTACCCGCTATGAACCAAGCCCTATATCAATATTGCGTGTGTGACTAATTGAAGTTTGATCAAGGGACCTAATTCAAGGCGTAGTCCATTATGGCTCCCTCAAATGGAAATTGTCAACACTAAGTGTAGGTTCAAGCCCGGAAGGCACCTACACCCATTGCGCAGTATAAAGTTGCCCATACTTTATATACTATTTAGATATTTTAAGGTTTTAAACCTTTGTGGGGGATTGTTAGATTTTTTTTTATTTTATTCACACAAATTCTTTAAGTAAAGCTTTAAAATATTACTTTATTTTCTTTATTTATGTTAGTCAATGTAACCTATGGTATTAAATTTTGTCATAATTTTATTCATAATGTTTTTGACCGTTGTTATTTATTATGTGTGTAACTCCTAGTCTTCTTCTACTATAAAAGGAGACCACTCCTACCATGGAAAACACACATATTAAGACATATGCTTGATATTTTATATGCTCTCTACAGTTTATATACTTTTGGTTTTTGAACAACTTGATTGGGCTAGTTCAGAAGTCTTCTTGTGGACGCACACATAGAGAAGGCGACGCTGCGAGCCTTGGGTTTTATCTTGGTGGATTTATCGATCGTTGGAACCCGTGCGTAGGGAGACGATAAAACTTTTAGGACAGCGATTTTATCGCGACTCTCACAGGCCAGTGCGAATTTATTTTAATTCTCTACATCTTGAAATTGCATGCTAGTTATAATACTTGACATTTGTTTATATATATACATAAGTGTATGTTTATAATATGCTTATTTTGCATGTCTAATATATTTTAAGTTAGCCATAAGTTTTAATTATTTTCATGGTTAGACAATTATATGCTTTAGTCATATTTTATGATAAATTATTTTGAAATTGACGTAGTAAATCCAAGCTATTTTTCTAATAGTTTGTAGTTTGTGAGTGGTCTTTCCTTGCATAATAATATAATTTTAAGCAAATGGTTATATTTTATAGGCTATGGGGAACAGGCAAACGGCCACGACACCTATAAGGCAGGGGCCAAAGGTAGGGCCAAAGAGTTAATGCACGTCCAAGGGAGGGTCCAAGACCATCTGCACCTCCAAGGCAGGGTCTAAAACCAACTGCACCTCCAAGACTAAGCTCAAGCCTAACTGGACCTCGAGGGTAGGGCTCACACTCAAATGTAGACCCGACAAACGGGTAAAATCGCCGGGTACGGGTAATACCCCGATCGGGTCCGGGTAAAAACGGGCCTGGTAAAATTTACTCGATTTTTTCCAGGTACTCTTTTTCAAAACATGTACCCTACCCTTACGGTTTGGGTATTACCCGCGGGTAAATGATTAAAATTTTATTTTTTTAATAAACGAAAACTCTCTCCAGTTAGGCATATATATTTTTTTCTTTTTGTTTCTTTTTCTTTTTTCAGCTATGTTCTTCATTTTTAATAGTTTTTTGAATTATTTTCAATGTCAGAAAAATTAGAATCTACAACTACAAACCACAAAATATATCAAATAACATGTTAAAGAATAAATACCATAACCCATTCCCCACCCACAATCTAAAATAAAAATAATTAAATTTCAACAAGATTACACTCCCATTCCCCACAAACAAACAATGGCGACAGATCTGTGGTGGCCTTGAAGCGTGACGGTTGGAGCAAGGTGCATCGGCGCCTGTCGTTTGAGTGGCGGTCGATGATAGGCAACGGCGGCAAGGAGATCGGAGCAAGGTGCATCGGCGCCAGCCGCTTCTTCTTTTCTTTTCCAAGGACCAGCGCTTCTACGACTAGGTAAGATGCTTACAGAGCTTACTTGTCGGCAGCTTGCGGTGGTGAGATTTGTGGCCTGCGGTGGTGGATCAGTTTTATGGTGGTGGGTTTTCAAAACGGTGCCAGGTTGTCGGTGGTGGCTGTGGTCGGTTTCTGCAAGATGAAGGGCTTGGTTAGGCTGGAGATTCCGTAAGCCGGTGACTGCGAGAGATGAGATGGACAGATCTGGTTGACGGCTGAGAGAGAGAGAGAGAGAGAGAGAAGAGTTCTGGGGTGGGCGGCTAAGGAGAAATGAATGTGAAAGAAACCTAACATTAGCTTCAATATATAGTAAGTCACAGGTAAATCGCGGGTAACCCGCACCCAACCCGGACGGGTTCTCTCAAAATGGACCGATTCGGGTAAGGGTCAATTTTTTGTGGGTGGTCATTTCTGCTACCCGTACCCACGTTTTAGACATGGGTCCGGGTCTACCCGCGGGTGCGGGTAAAATTTTGCCAGGTCTACTCAAATGCACCTCTAAGCATCGACGGAACTACATGATAACAAAGGGCCTGAACTTTTGAAAGATTTTTTTTTTCAGTGATGTTATATGCTTATGTAAATTATATCTACGTTTGTGCATGCTGATGTAAACTAAAATTAACATATGTATAAATATATTAATTTTAGTTTAATTTCATTGATTATATAGAGGTTTAGAATATATGTTTGGTTAATTTAATTTCAGTGATTATGTAGAGATTTAAAATAAGTCCTTAAAAAAATTAATATTATTTTATTAATAATTTTTTTTGGTGAATTTGATATAATTTTTGCACCCACCCTAAAAAAAATTCCTGGCTCGGCCCTTTCCTCTAAGGCAGGGCTCAAGCTTAAATGCACCTCCAAGTCACGGCTCAAGTCCTAATTCACATCCACCTCCATCTCCACCACCACCTGTAAATCCAATAGAGGGAAACCCTAAGCGTCGCCTAAGAAGCTGCTAGGAGCAAAACTCTTTGCACCTCCTAAGCAGTTACCGAGACATGTAAAGACTGTACATAGGGAGGGAATATGTGAACTTAAGGAGATTTCCAACAATAGAGCAAGGGGCCTTTGGGCACTACTTTAATGCATACGTTACTGCATAGAATTTTAAGAATGGAAGGGAGGATATTAGATTGAGTCTATTGGGTGTGTCTACATGCTGTTGGTGAGGGGCTGCTTATGGCGAGCAATTCATGGTTTTGTTTGAGATTCATAGAATGACCTTATGCATGGAGGGTAGGAAATTTGCAAATTATTTTATGGTGGCAGGCATATTTTTATTTGATGCAGCATTGGTTGCTAATTATCTTGTTCTTCACATTGATTGTTAACATCAGGCCTCAAATTTTTGGCTTTTGTCCATGCGTTCAGGTTTATGTGTATCTACCGCAAAGTTTTTGGTGGACAGGCTTAGAGGAACTAGAATACCAAAGTAATACTTTGTTTTACTTTTATTCATGAATATTGGAAATTTCATTAGTTAATGTGTTTTTATCTATCAGGTCTATAGAGTTTCTGATATGGAAGAGTCTCCTAGTACAGATGATGAGGTCAATGTAGCTTGTTTTTATCCTTCTATGGGTGGTGGGCTTGTATATGGAACCAAGGTAAAAAAACTGAAAATTTCATGAACTTTTGGCAGGTATTGCGAACGATTTCGCCGGAATCTCAATCTGTTTTTCTATAAAATGCAGGAAGGAAAGCTCAGGGTCCTTTGGTTAATATATTCCTCCAGCCACAGCCCTCTGGTCTTTGAGGCTTAATTGAGTCAAATTCCAGTTCAGTTTTTGTATTGGGACACATCCAATGGCTATTATTTATTTATTTTTAAAGCTGAAACCGCTTTCTTACTTCTTTTTCGAAGAACACATATGATGTCAGCATGTTGTTCGCTGCTGACATGGGTGTTTGATAATTTAATAAATTTGGGTATTCGATTAACTTGAGTTGGATTGTCTACTTTTATATGGAAAGCAGCCATCACTTGTATGGAAAGGCAGCCATGAAGCGGTGCCATTTGTCACTTCTTGATACTTCAGTTATTGCCCTCTAGTCAAATGTCATCTTTTTGCTACACAGAGGATGTTGACCAAGTCTATTTTCCTTACGTCTCAACGACCAATCAGCTAACTCCAAATATTTTGCCCGCCCTCCATCAACTCATAGTTTCCGATGGTCCAAAGTCTATTTCATGGCCTGTTTTTTAATTTTTAAAATTGACTTTGGACAATAATTCTAACAATAATATCTCATTAATAAGCATGTAATACAAGTAAAAAAATACTATACATGATATGGCACTACGAATGACCGAACTTTAGAGAAAGAGCGGCACATAACTTAGTTTGTTTGTATAATTGGAACGATAAAACAATATATAACTTTAACGCCAATACCATAGTCCATTAGATCTGCTTTCACGTTTTTATCACAAAGGAAAACAGTTCCCTACCAAGCAAATTTATACTATTTATGTTTGGATTCAATTGACACTATCCTTGCCTTCCAAATCTCAAATTCTTTTTTACTAGACTTTTTTTACTTCATAAATACAACTAAATAGATGATAGCATATAATTGGCGATACAATTACTTTCTCAATTTTTTAAATTCAATTACATAGGTGATGGGATATATAATTAGTCAAAAAGTATAATCATTCTACTACATAACTTTTAACTGTTCCACCCATGTATATCGTTCAATATACGCCGCACTCGTTGTCCCTCCTGTCCTTCCCACCCAAACGAGTCCACCTGATCATCTAACCTTTCCAACAAATGCAAACAAAAGTTGACCAAATAAAACTTCCCAATCTTTTGTTACACCACTTGTTACATTTAAATTTAAATGAACACATTTAAGTTATTGTCGAAAGTCAAAATAAAAAATTTAAATGGATACATTTCAATTTTTTTTTTTAATTTTGACTTTGGACAATAATTCTAACAATTATCTCAGTAATAAGCATGTAGTACATGAAAAAAAAAATACATGATATTGCACTATGAACAATAAAACTTAAGAGAAAGAGAGCGGCACAGAACTAAGCTTGCTTATATAATTGAGGGCGATAAAATGATATATAATTTTAACGCCAATATCATGGCCTGTTAATTCCTCTATCATGTCCTTATCACAATAGAAAACAGTTGACTACCAAGCTAATCTATACTCTTTGTATTTGGATTTGATTGTTACCTTATTTACCTTCCAAATCTCAAACTCTTTTTTACTAGAATTTTTCTATTTCATAAATACAACTAAATAGGTGGTAACATATAATTAGCTAAAAAGTTACTTTCTCAATTTTTTAAATCCAATAAAAATACATGTCAGATAATAATTGACCAGAAAGTATAATCATCTCACTCCATAACTTCTAACCGTTCTATCCATGACCTCCCTTTCCATACTTACTTTTCATAATTATATATCATCTGAGTAAATATGAATATGTCTCGTCTCTCGTGCATACCACATGATTTTAGCTAGTATATGTAGAGGGTGTTTGGGATTGATTCTAGAATGGTCAAACCTGATTAAATTCAGATTAAATCAGTTTTGAAGTGTTTGGCCAAAAAAAATAAAGTGATTAAATCTGTTTCAATGTACTCAAAACTGATTAAATCCATAATCCTCACTTTCTTATATTAAGATTTAATCAGTTTTTGAGAATCGGGTTTGACCAAACAAATTACCAAAACATCCTTACATATAAAGAGACATTAAATGCTGCTTCACTTCAGATTTAATACACTATATAGTAATTTTATCACACTAAACCTACTTTAATCCGTTTTCGTCCAAATACCATTAATAACTTGTAATCTATTGTGCTTAAAATTGATTAAGATTGATTTTAAAAATTGATTTTGAGTTAATCAAAATCTATTTTTAAGAATCAATCACAAACGATCTCTTAAAAAAACAAGTTGAACCTGTCTTTAATCGTTCAATTTACGCGGCATTTGTGGCTCCCCATCTTTTCAAAATTAAAAGGCCTTAGAACGGTACCTCCTGTAGTCCTGTTCTTCCAATCTTCCCACGCAAAAGAGTCCACCCGATCATCTAAACTGTCCCACCATGCAAACAAACCATTACCAACTAAAACTTCTTCCCTCCCTCCGGCCTTATGCTCTCTCTCTCTCTCTCTCACACACACACATACACACACAAAAACAGCAATCACCATGTTACTATACATTTGCAGATGGATACTAGTATCTCTAGTTGTTGCTTCCCAATCTTCCGTAACACCAGCAGTTGCATCACAAGGAGCAACCTTCACTGTAGAAAACAAGTGCCAGTACACTGTGTGGCCGGGCATATTAAGCAACGGGAGAGCCAAAATCTCCCCCTCCGGTTTCGAGCTCCAAAAGGGCGAGTCAAGAACCATCACCGCACCACCGTCGTGGCACGGCCAGTTGTGGGGCCGCACCCACTGCGCCGTAAACTACAGCACAGGAAACTTCAACTGCGTCACAGGCGATTGCGGCTCCGGCATGGTGAGTTGCTTCAGGGCCAAACCGGCCCCCCCTACCACATTTCTGGAACTCAGACTGGATGAGAGCAACAGGAATGGCGCCTTTGACTCCTTTTACGTGAATGTTGCCGACGGGTACAACCTGCCAATGCTGGTGGTTCCGCACGGCGATGCGGGGGCTAACTGTAGTACGGCTGGCTGTGTGATGGACTTGAACGGGTTCTGCCCGACGGAGCTGCGGCTGAGCGACGGCCGCGGGGAGGTGGTTGCCTGCAAGGGACCGTGCCTGGCTCTCGAGTAGGAGAGGTACTGCTGCACTAGCCAGTACGAACAATCGACGTGTGGGCCGACGCGGGTGTTCAAGGACGCGTGCCCACGCGCCCACATCTATCCGTACGACGGTAGTTCGTTTAGATGTGATAGCGGTGCAGATTATCTTATCACCTTCTGTCCTTCTCCAAGTACGAGGTGCATCTTCGCATTTTATAGTTCTATTACCTATAGCTTACATAATTTATGAATGATATTTGAATTTACATGTATGATATCAAACCTTAGTTATACGAAGTGTTCATGGGAGTGAGAGCTGGTGTGAGTTTCGTAGCAGGAGCATGAGTAGTAGAGTGGGATTCTGGGTCGGAGCAGAAGCGGGTGCCAAATTCGGGAGTAAGATTCCGAAGCACCAGCATCACAAGAATTGGAAAATCACATAAGTATCAAGTAACATTTTCAGAATTTAGTGAATTCATATTTTTGGAGCTCCATTTTTGTCATTAAAAATCTCTCAAGTGCTACTATATTATCACTTCGGTCACACTTGAGGAGCTCGAATGCTAAAAGTGAAACTCAAATAGCAGTTTTTCAAGGTTAACAAAAAAGGGAAAATTCAATGAAACGGTACAAATTTGGTGTAGAATAGTTGTGCTCTCTCCAACAAGAATTTAGGTTTGTGAGAAATCACGGAGTAGTTAAAATGTACCATGGATCGTGTCAATAAACTGCATACTACCTTTGGTGGCTTAAGCTCCTTTGTTAGTGAAGACCTAGAGAAAGGCTTAACTAAAGAATATCCTTCGTAACGTGTAATAAATAAATATAGATTGACACTTTTTTTTTTTTCATTGTGATTACAACTCAATAAACCCTCCACTTTGGTTGGTATTTTAGCAATTTTAGCAACCTGTAGTCTTACCAAAGGAATTAGAGATCCAAGCCCTTATTGTTTGAAGAAACCCTCGAACTTCGATTATTTTTATTTTTTCGCGAAATGTAGATACGAGATAACAAATTAAGAATTTCACTAATATTTCGTTAGCAAAGAAGCTGGTACGCAGAGCACCCTTGACCTGGTCATTGACCCCCTTGGTCTAGAGTCTAAAAAGTTATTGCGTGAATTCAGGTCATTTTCCATTTTTGCGATATAAAGACACATGTTTATCGAACAATGTATCCGGCATAGTATATTGTTTTCTCCGACCCTTGATATGAGATTTGATAGTGCATTAGCAGTGATATCTTCTGCGAGATTCCGATTAAAAATGAGCACAAGTATGAATAGGATGAAGAATATGGGTTTCTCCACTGGGTAAGGTGTTATACCTTATTCCACAGAGAATCAGCACATAAGGACTGACTGCATTATTTGATTAGAGGTAGCAGAAGCATTATTTGATTTGGGTCATTCTTTGCTCAAGCACTCTTTGTGTTTGTTTGTGTGCGTGGGGTGTGTATGCCCACGGTGTGTATGCCCACGGTGTTGGTATACCTTTTTTTGTCCGAACGCCCACAAATTGTCCGAGACCATAGCTATTATTTGAGTGAATTCAATTACTGGACTGATTTCAGTCATTCTTTGAAGTTTTCATACTTATAAGAGGGTGTTTGAGATTGATTCTAAATTGGTCAAACCTGATTCAATCAGTTTTGAAGTGTTTGGTAAAAAAAAGTAAACTGATTAAATCTGCTCTAATGTGCTCAAAACTGATTAAATCCATGATCATCATTTTCTTGGATTAAGATGTAATCAGGTTTGACTAAGAGATTTACCAAAATATCCTTACATATAAACAACATTAAATGCTCAATTTTAGTTTGAATACATTATATGTTAATTTTTCTACACTAAACCTACTTTAATCCCTTTTTATCCAAACACCTTTGACAACTTTTAAAAAGTAATTTAAAAAAAAAAAGATTCTGATTTTAATCAAAATCTTCGGTCTGTGCATGTTGTGTGTGTGTGTGTGTGTGAGAGAGAGAGAGAGAGAGAGAGAGAGAGAGAGAGAGAGAATAATGCCATAGGATCAAGTTTACAAAATAATATGATTTGGAATTAACTCAATTAACAGAGATCCGATACAAGAGTGTGTGCTCTAACCTCAATTAACAGATCTAATATGATTCTGCTTCTGAGAAGATCACATTGAACGACAACGAGTCCTTAAGTTAGACAAGAGTGTGTGCTCTAACCTCTTTTCTGACTTGATTAACAGTTGATTGTCAAAGCAATAAAAAAAATGGTATTTCGGCTTTCTTTATTTATTTGCTATGTCTCTGTCTCTCTATCTCCTCCCGCTCTCTCTTTTAACCTGTTAGTTGCTTTGTCTTTTTCCAACTAAATATTGTTGGGCTTCCTCACTTCTAAATTTGATGAACTTCCTTTCTTTCTCCATGCAGCTTCGGTGATTATCCCTCGGCAAACCTCTCAACTTCTTGGGCAAGTGATGAAGGATTCTTTGGCTTCAAAGATGGCTCATTATTGAAACCTGTCCTACTCAATAACAGTAATTCCTTACTTATCAATAATTTCAGCATGTATTTTCATGCTGTGGGTTGTGGCTTCTATGCAAATAGTAGTGGTTACGGTGAAAATTCCATTTCCTTGGTTATTTTTGCTATTATGACCACGGTTGGTTCAACATTTACGACTGGAAATCCACCCAAAATAATATGGTCAGCCAACAGATCCAATCCAATAAAGCAGAACGCCACACTTCAATTTACATCAGAGGGAGACTTGGTTCTTAGAGACGTTGATGGTACGGTTGCTTGGTCTACCAACACGTCTGGTAAGTCTCTCATTGGAATGAGCATCAACTTGGCTGGAAATCTTATGATGTATGATTCAAACAGCTCAATCATTTGGCAGTCTTTTGATCATCCAACAGACACTTGGCTTCCAGGGCAACAATTATCTTCTGGGCAGAGGTTGATTGCGAGTGCATCCACAACAAATTGGACTGCAGGTCCATTTTCTTTGTCGCTCTCCAATCGGGATTTATATGCTTTTATTGAAGCTACTCCTCCACAATTATATGGTCAAGTCTTCCATGGAGATCGTAGGTCGAGCTTCATAAGTGGGACATTTTTTCTCACTTCTAACAAGTCTAATTCCGACACAGTGCGTTACGAGTCCGAAACAAGCAACTTCCAGTATTTAAAATTGGACTCATAATGGACATTTCAGAGTTTATCAGTGGGTAGAAGGGGTGGAGAGTGTTGTTGCTGACATTTTGACCGACAATCGAGGAGATTGTGCTTATCCTTTAAGATGTGGAAATTATGGAATCTGCTCTAATGGACAATGCACTTGCCCAATAGGAAATGATGGGGATCCCAACTACTTTAGGCAGTTGGATTTTCGACAACCCAGTCTTGGATGCGTTGAAGTCACCAAAATGTCGTGCCAATCTCCTAATCTTCACCTCCTTTTGGAACTTGATAATGTTTCTTACTTTGAGTTTGTCCCAGTTCTTGCCAATACAGATGCTCAAAGCTGCAAAGAGGCATGCTTAGAAAACTGCTCTTGCAGAGCTGCTGTCTCCCGTCATAATTCAAGTATGTTGAGTGGTGAATGCTCCATGCCATCCAAGATTTACTCTCTAATGAATACCCAGAAACAAGTAGGTTCTTACAATTATGTAACATTCATTAAGGTGCAGAAGCAACCAGAGTCCCCTCCTACATCCACAAAGAAGAAGGCTAATCCGATTTCACTTATAGTAGGAGCCTTCCTCGCAGCTACTGTGGTATTTGCATTTCTCATTTTCCTATATGTTACGTTCAAGAGACATGCATTGAAGGATAGACAGGAGGAAGATGGAGAATGGGAGAATTCCTTAGTTTTATTACCAGACTTGCCAAAGGGATTTAGCAAGGAAGACTGGAGGTCTGCCACACAAAACTTTGATGTCAATAAGAGACTTGGAGGAGGAGGGTTTGGGTCGGTCTTTGAAGGAACACTTTTTGATGGTACAAGAGTTGCAGTTAAACGTTTAGATCGTTTGGGCCAAGGAAGGAAAGAGTTTTTAGCGGAGGTCCAGACAATGGGCAACATACACCACATCCACTTGGTGAAATTGTTGGGATTTTGTGCTGAAAGATTGTATCGGCTTTTGGTGTACGAGTACATGAGCAATGGGTCCTTAGATAAGTGGATATTTCACAGAACTTCAGAGGATGCTCTTGAGTGGGGTATCAGAAAGAAGATCATCATCAACGTTGCAAAAGAACTAGCATATCTTCACGAGGAATGCAAAAGCAGAATTATCCATTTAGACATAAAATCGCAAAATATGCTCTTGGATGAAAATTTTAATGCCAAGTTATCTGATTTTCGGCTTGCAAAGTTAATGGACCGGGATCAAAGTCAAGTGATGACTCAGATGACGGGAACTCGTGGATACCTGGCTCCTGAATGGTTGAGTAGGAAGATAACAGAGAAAGCTGATGTGTACAGTTTTGGAGTTGTCATGCTGGAAGTTGTTTGTGGGAGGAGAAATTTGGATTACTCTGCGCCTGAAGAAACCGAAAATTTGCTCGAGATACTAAAGGAAAAGGCAAAAACGAATGAGCTAGTACACTTGGTTGAAAAATGCAATATAGACATGCAAAACACGGAGAGGAAGCTGTAGAATTTATGAGAACTGCCATCTGGTGCTTGTATGCGGATCCGGCTAGAAGGCCCTGTATGTTAACTGTAGTAAAGGTTTTGGAGGGCGCAACCCCAACGGAACATATCTTAGATTTTAGTTTCTTTATGCCCCCAACACAGGCTAACTCCACAGAGGATTTAGCAATGGATTCAGCTCCACAAGAGGCATCAATCTTGTCAGGACCCAGATAAAGTCCCTTCCTCACTCCTCCCTCTATTGTACTCCTTAAATTAGACGAGACTAACTTTGAGTTCTAAAAATCCTAATTCTCACAAACCTTCAAATCGATTTGCATCCTTACATCTTTCATGTAGTTCAAATTATAACCTTTAACATACTGATGCTCCTTGTTGGTACAAAATGCAATATTTGCAACTGATATGCCAGATAATTATGGTGTTTGTAACTCGAAAGTACTAGTCACCGAGCTTCCCACGACGGTTTCCTTTTGCATCTTTCTGTGCTTGAAACAATCTTGAAAAATAAATTACTTGAGTTTGCAATCGAGAAAAATGCTTCAGTACACTTTTGCTTTGACTGAGTTTCTGTGTACCAGTTCATGTAACTAAGCTCTATATCAGTTGGGTACAGTTCACATCTTGTAGCACATGTTTATATTGGTCATTTTGCTGTTGATTCCATTCTTATAGAACTTCCATTTTGAGTATTTACCAAGGGAAAATGATTGCTTTTCAGGATATTATATATCTGTCTTGTGAGGCAAAAGAAAAGAATAATTGAATGAACTTTCTTAGCAGCTTACTAGTAAGTAGCAATAATATTCTTAGTCTAAGTCTTTACGTTCTAAAGTCACTCTCTTATTTTTGCTGAAGGCTTAGAAGGGTGCTTTGCATGGATTGATGGTCAAACCGGATTAAATCGGGATGGTAGGTATTTGGCAAAAGTACAAAAACTAATATGATCAGCTTCCAAAAGATCAAAAGTTGATCATACTCCCAAAAAAAAAAAAGACTAGGATTACAATCTGTTTTCAGTAATCAACTTTGACCAAGTGTAATACCAAATATCTTTATTAATTACGTGGCGAACACCTTCTATTTAAACTCTACATTTTCGGCATCAAACTACTCTCAATATTTTTTATTTGGATTTTGTTAAAAATAACTAAAAGCTGGTTTTAAAAATCGATTATGATTTAATTTAAAATTTGCTTTTTTAGAATTAATCTTTAAAAGTGCATCAGTGCCTATATTAGCGATAGAAGACTCAATTTAGTAAAAGACTCCTTATCTGCTTTGTGCTCTCGGGCCTCTATTAAAGAAGCCAGCCCACATGTACAATCTATTAAGATTGCAAAAACTATGAAGAAACCCCTGATCGCTTATTCTTTACCTGTGAGTTTGCTCAGCATAGCTGGTTTGCTAGCACACGTGCACAATGCAGTCACAGGACAAAGGATGGGTTCTGGTTCATGCAATGGGCTACAAAGAAAGGTTAAGTTTGAAATGGAAAAGGAAAGCACAAATTGACATTGTGTTGGAGCCTATGGATTAGAGGAATACTAGGGTGTTCCAAGGTGCAATTCCTCGTCCTCTTAAGCTGCCTTTGGCGCGAGATAAAAGCTTCGAATAGGATAAAAACAATCCACCGCGATGTTTGGTCACATGCTTAAAGGGCAGATAACTAATCCATTAGGGACTGCTTCTATCCCATTGGAGTGGGAGAATTACTAGGACGGAGGAGTGGTATTACTTTTATCCCAACCACTTGGGATAAAAAACCAGCGGGCAGAGGACATCACCGCACCACCCACCGCAGACAAGAAGGGCAGCGGATGCAGCACCCATTGCCACCACCCTTCTTGCATATCGTTGTCGACCATAGTCGAGAAGATTTCAAGTGCAAACCCACTGCCTTTCTCATTGACAGGGTTAAGTCTGTTCTATTGACACCATAGCCGCCACCAGGGAGTGATTCCACTGATGTCATCGCCATCGCCAATGAGTGGTTGAGGTGCGATGAGTTGTGCGATCTGTTCAGTGGTGGTTGTGGATTGCAGTAGATGGTGGCAGTGGTTGTGATAGGTGGTCTTGTGGTGGTTGTGGGTTATGATAGGTGGTCTTGTGGTGCTTATGGGCTGCGATGGGTGGTGTTGTGGTGGTGATTTGGTTGAATATGGTAGCTTATAGCAATGTTTCTTTTTCTAAAAAATGTCTTTGCAATAAACATATGCATCATTGTAGCATTCGAGAAGAGGGAGATAATAGATAGTATTATGCGTATTTTGAAAATATAAGCCAAGATGCATTCGGGAGAATAAAGTAGTGTTTCTTTTTCTAAAAAATGTCTTTGCAATAAATATATGCATCATTGTAGCAACAGGCTTTCATGGATACATCTTACAACCACATAAAGTTGGCGTAGGAGCATTTTGCGTAGGGAGATAACAGGGAGTATTATGCGTATTTTGAAAATTTAGGGAGATAACAGGGATTGCTGCTTATCTAGTATTTTGCATCAACCAAATGTCCATCAAGAAGTCCGACGTATACAGCATGAATGCTATTTGACGTGGATTCTAAAGACAATAGGCTTTCGTTCATCCATGTATATGTGTCCAACTTACTTTTCATGCTTACTCAACGAGTAGCTATATAATTAACTCCACATGTGCACGTCAATATCTTGCGAGCAGACTAGGAATATCAATGAATCCCGAAGCTCATATTCCTCCCGAAGCTCATAATCATTTACATCATAAAGTCCTTGTTGTTCCCGAAGCAATGAAGTCGGCAAGCAGTGACCAAGGTTTCTTCCATGTCTGGGAGCCGGATCCACCGCTGTAACTAGGGTTACAGCAGAGATGATGTAACTCTAGTTACAGCCATCCGATTAAATCCGATGCACCACATGCCGCCACGTCATCAACAACAAGAAATACCCAAAACGCAATGTTTAGAGGCTGACAGAGGGCACCATTTCATTGTCAAAATCTGGCAAATTTTCCAAAGAAAGCTCCATGATCTCCTTTCTAGAATTCAATCTTTCGAGAAATCGATCTAAACAAGATTCAGGTGAGTGAATCAATCAAAATTTCATGGGTGTTGCCATGAAAGCCTATCCTCACTGAATTGCACCAACCAAAAATCAATCGCAATCCAACCTGAAGATTGCAGGTTATAATCGTGTCCAAATTTGTATCATGTGCATAAGTTCTTCTCCTTCTTTTTGGACTTCTTTCTTAGTTAATTTCAGAATCTCTCTTCTCCAGAAATAAGGGATGGTGAGGAGGGGATGGGGGTAAGAGAAGGAAAAAAAACATATAGGTGATGCCGTGTCGTCGACTACTCGGAGGCGGTGGGTACATCCGGTTGTGTCGTCACCGGTGGATGAAGGTTCTTCCATGGCGGCAACAGGACTTCAAGCCGCTTCGATTTAAATTGTAGGTCGCTTCACCGGTCGATGAAAGAGATCGGAAGGTGGTCTCGTCGTCGCCGCCGACAGTTGGAATCGAGGAAAGAGAGATGGAGAGACGACTGGGATTTATACAAGAGAATCCCCGACGATTTCAGGCCGCTTCGCCGGACGGTGAGATGATTCCAATCGCCGGACGGTGAGATGAGGCCGTGTCGCCGGGAAGTGGCCGGCGTTGCTGTTATCGTCGGTTTGGGGAGAGAGAGAGAGAGAGGGGGGGGGAGTCATTAATGGAGACTGGAGAGAGAAGAATGGTCTCCCGAATAAATGTTGTTTGCTTCCAAAAATTGGTGACGTGGCGTCATCTCCACCGTTACCCTCCACTTATCTCGATCTGACGGCTATAAAGGTGGCTATTGCACCCCTGCCGTAACCCTAGCGGCGGCAGGGGATCCAGATCCCCATGTCTGTGTTAGTACTGATGGCAATAATTCGATCAATGATATTGCCTCAGTAACTATAACAAACTAGCACATCTACCCGACCTTTTCTTGGACAGTTAAAAATTGTTATTAAAAAAAATGAAAGAATTGATCAATATATAATATACGATTCCTTCAAGAAAACTCATAAAAACACAACTTAAGCATAAAAGCTGGTTTTCAATTAGGTTAAGAAGAAGTAACTTACTGTTTACTAATTACAACAATTAATATACAACATAGTGAGGAGTGATTTCGAATTAAAGTCTAACAGTTACAAATATGCACTATGATGTGCATTTTCCTCCATCTAAGTTATAAGCATTGCGTTTGGTGCACTACAACAAAATGTAAACGACGCTTATAAAAGGGCGCTATTTGAAAAGCGTCCTAAATAATCTTTAATGGGACGTTACGTAGAAAGCGGCTTATTATTCCATATATATTGGGATGCTTCATTAATAAATAATTATTTTACTAAGTTGGCTACTAAAGTTTTCACTGTTGGCGGGCCTTGAAAATTTCAATTAATCTTGCCTCCAAAAGAAAAACCAGCCGATGGGGTGAGATATTGGGAGGACTCGACAGTAACCGACAGCGTTTTACACTTTCTTCTTGTTCTTTCTGCGAATCTATTCCGGTCTCTCTCTCTATTCGTGCTCTTGCAATCTTAGGCCAAGTTTCTACCACTGACCTGCCTCCCAACCTCAAGATCGTCAGCGGGCAACACTTCCCTCTTTGCTTTGCCGCTGCAAAGAGTTGAAAAATCCGTATCCAGTTCCTCGGGTCTTACTGCGTCAGCTACCAAATTAGAGGCTTTAGCCTATAAAGCAGCTTAGTTGTGGCAAGGAAGCGAAGAAAAGTTTGCTCTCCGGCTGTTTATTTGTGTTTATCGCTAAATTATATTTCGCCTGTCTTGTTTATACTGGTACTATATGAGGATTTTTCGATTTTATGGGTGATTAATTATTGAAGATTCGTCAATTTGAGGTAACATGAAGTAATTGAAGGTTTGAAGCCTACTTCGATGGTTATTTACATGTGAATTGTGGTGTTGCTGTGTAGCCAATATAGGGTTAGATTCGCTCTGGGGTATTACCCGATATGGCTAGGATTCTGAGTTGTTCTAATGCATTTGCTGTTACTTATTTTTTGCTGAATCTTTGCACGCAGTTTTTTTGTGTGTGTCTTCATGATGCTTGAACTCCTCCTTCTTACATGTCGATTTGGGTCCCCCTCCCCTTACTATCACATATTTTTCTCCCCTCTCCCCCTTGTGTGCTGATGGTTTACCAAATTGAATGGTTTTCCCCCAATGTTGTGTTTGTTTTGTTGTTTGCTTGTCAAGTGCTCGATGTTTTGCTTCCTTGTGGTTGTGAGTTCTTCTTTATACTGCTTGCTTGATTTTGATTCATTTTTTCTTTTCTTCGTGTTGGTTTTCACTAAAGATAGAAGTGTTGTTGAGGCTTGATGTTAGACAACAGGAGTGTTAGAGTTTTAACCAGAGAGAAATTAGCGGTGGTCAGTGGAATAGTGACTTTTGTACTGAACTCTCTCGATTTCATTTGTACATGCTCTTTCGGTTAATGTTAGACAATGGACATGCTCTTTCACATGCTCTAGGTGTGTCTAGGTGATGTGCCAAGTTTGAACTGGGATGAACTAGTACTTCAAAGGTATCAGCAACCATTGAGTTGAACTTTGAACTTGCAGATCCAGTTTCCTTTCCCCTTTTTTTACTTTGGTGGAAATGAAGCAAAAAATGATGATGTCACAGCGCAAGATACCACTTTCACTAATTTTTGGATCTTGCTGTGAAAATTTGATCAAACGCTAAAGTCATCACTGTCCTATGCTTGCGGTTATGATCTTTTAGCTGTCTGGGTGATATAACCTGATCACATGTTTTGCTTTTATTGGGTTCTTTCTATCTGGTTTTCTTTTCTATTTATGAATATGCTTGTTTTCCTTTTTACTACACTTGATGAACACCGTTTACATTTAGTTGAGTCATAATTGTTTGATCAAGGCATTTGGAGATGATTGTTTCGAATTTTCGAATGCAATGTGGTAAGCTTTTGAAGCTTTTCTGTCAACGATCCAATATAAAAAAGGAAGAATTATTAAAAGTTGCCACTAAATGTGTAGCTAAAAGTTCTTATGATATAAAGTATACAGAAAGATAGTTTGTGAGATATGTAGTGCTTATAGAGAATATTGTTTTACTTTAAAAGTGAATCTTTTTATCACTGAAGCAGTTGTTTTCCATCACTTGTGGCTTCACAGGCTCTAAAGACGTTGGTACAGGCTACACGCAAGAAATATTACGATTTGGTTCGTGTAATGAAGGTATCAAGATAAATCTGTGATATGCTTCCTAATGAAGGTTTCTGATCTTTCTTATAATATAGAGAGTTGGTTTAGGCCAAACTCGATTGCCAATGGAACTCTTCACTTTAAAGAGAAATCAGGATAGGAAGTTGTCCACAGTGGAGGCAGCAAGCTTTCTCATCTGCCTAAAACTTTAGACATATATTGAAACTATACTTATAACTTATTTTTTTGTTGAAAATTTTAAGAAATAAGGTTTTTGTCTTGCAGGCACAAAGCGTTACTAGGATGTATGCCTGAATGGACCTACTTGCCATATTCGTACAAAAAGATTAGCATCTTTGTGTTCGCATGTGAGGGCTATGTGTCTCCCTATCATATCCCTTTGGCATTCTTGCTCTGCCAACCATCATCCTGGGGCGACATCTGCTGAGGCACCTGGTACTCTTCAGGTACGTGAACATGTTTTGAATGAAATCATATATGATGATATATAGTTATTACAATGGAGTACTGTTAGCTATAGGAGAGAGTAAAGCTTTTTTATATGGGTTGGTCTAGAATAGAATGCTTTCAATGTTTTAGGTTGCTGCTTTGCATAATCAGTGCTAATGGTTCAAGTGTTCTTAATGATTAACACATTAATATGTTTCTCTAGTTATCATACGAGGGAACAATCTTGTGGATTTGGTGTTTAATTTACTTGTTCAATTTTAGATTGACCCCCGATAAGAAAGTTTGGTTTAATGAAAGAATTGGTTGAGGAATTCTCCCTATGTGCTGCTCTTGCTCATATCTCTGGTGTTGCTTAATTTGTGCTCGACCTAACGTGATTTTATGGAGAAATTGTTTATAACTTTTTTGAACATAACGTACTAAGTTATGGTTACATCTTTGTATTTGTAGGTGGAAGTAGATAGCATTGGGATGTGATATGACTCGTTCTGTGACCAGGTGGCTAGCTTTTGCTCCATTTGTGTTGCGAGGGACATAGATCATTTGTCCATCAGAACTGTAGTAGCTTATAACTTGATATCGAAACAATGAAGTTATATTTTTGTTGGAAATTTTGGATGGTATGTATTTTAATTCAGTTGAAGACTCTTGTCTAATTGTTCATTAGTTGACTATGTTGTTGTGTTAATCTTGTACCTTGTGCTTTATTACTTAATAAGGTTTTAGGTGGTGTAAAGTTAAATTGGTGGCACAGGTATATCAGTGTAGCACTGATAATATGAATTTTGTTTTTTCCAAAAAATTCGCATGTTGCAACGCTATGTAGTGTCCCTTAACCTAACTTGTAGAGACTCTTCTTATGGAGCTTGTAGGTCGCTTTAAAGCGCCCCAAAAAAGATATAACAACGTTACAATGTGTCCCTATATGCATATGATGTAGTCTTGAAGTGCCCATTTTATAGGACGTTCTGTCTCGCCTTATTAGGACCTACTTTTATTGCGTCGCGAAGAGGCGTTGCAATATCGACGCCGTCTAATTGGGCGACTTTAGGACGTTGTGAATAGCATCCTATCACCAATAGCGTCCCAATATGTTACATGTAACGACGCTAGCGCGCGTCCTTACAACCCAATTTTGTTGTAGTGGTGGTGGATACTAATAAAAAGCAATATGACACCAACGGTAGAGTAATGGTGGCTACTATTTGATTCAAATTTCCAACAAAGTTACATAACTTTTTTGGTGTCCTATTAATTTGTTAATTTTCAAGTTATATATTCTATCTATCAACAAAGATTAAATGTTACATAACTCTGAACCATTGTTTCCAACCATTTAGAACAATTAAATTAGAGGGTGACGATGTGATAGAGGGAGCACGGGGATACTTATAATATATATTTAACTGTCCTAGATGATCCAGACTATCAGTCCAATACTACCCAGTATTTTCAAGTCAAGTGGAGCTATTGTAGTTACATATGCCTTGTCATTCGAAATAAATAGCATATTTTCCTGGCAACCAAAAAATAGGAATGTATGTGGAGATCTTGGTATAAAATTTGCAATTTATTTGGAGTGGAGGAAGATTACAATCATGACCTAGTATCGGGGATGGGGTAGGATCCCATAATTTACCAGCAATGGTTAAATAAGTAAAAAGGATGATATTCATAACTAATTAAAATCTTTTTGGATAATAATGTGAAAGAGGATTGATTTAAAAAAGGGGGAAAAACTAAAAGGCAATCAAATATACGATGCTATGCTAACAAAACCTGGGAGCAAATGATTGAAAATCAACGGTTGTCCCTGTGTATTCCCATACCATTCTGTCATAAGATCAACTAAAGCATTTTGAATATCTCATTATAATATGTTTTTAGGTTTCTTATGGGTTATTTGTTCATTGTTATAATTTTTTTCTCGATAACTTTTAATTTATCTTGATAAAAGTACCTCTATTTTGATGTACTTTGTATGTAACAAAACGATAAGAAAAGAGTTTTTAAAATTATTTTAAGTACTTTATGCGTTGAAATTTCATACATAAAATTTCTTTTGTAGATCAAATAGGGTTTCTTTTCTTATTTTAGAGCGTTTTTGCCATTCAGTCAAAATGAGTCCTAATATATATGTTTACTAAGGTCCAGTTTTACGATGTTTACCTTTAGCTTCAAAATTTTATGTGGCTTAGAAAAATATCTGTAGACACCTTATTTTTGTAGTCAATATTAATTAATATAAATATTGGGCTTCATTATTAATTAGAATTTATCATTAAGCTTATGTGTAGTAATATAACTTAATGAATATAATTTAGTCTACTTCATAAGTCCATATGCCCACTAGTCCAGTAGTTCAATCACTACAAGAAAAGAGGTCTATAGTGACGAAAAAGCCAACGGTACACAAGGGCCCGTAGGCACAAGTGTTGTTATGCCAACGGTAATAACAGCCCGTGGGTACAAGTGTTGTTATGTCAACGATACACAAGGACTCATGGGCACAAGTGTTGCTTTGCCAACGGTAACAAGGGTCCATTGGCACAAGTGTTGTTATGCCAATGGTACACAAGAGCCCGTGGGTACAAGTGTTGTTATGCCAACGGTACGCAGGGCCCGTGGGTACAAGTCTTGTTATGCCAACGGCAACAAAGGTCTGTGGGCATAAGTTTTGTTATGCCAATGGATACATGTATTTGGGTTCGATTGATAGCTACTATGCTTCCAAAGTTTTAATCTAATTTCTTAAGATTTTTAATTTTTTCTTAAAAGTAAATATTAGTTGTCACAAAAAAAATTGGCTAAAATTATGACTCTAATCTTTGAAATAATAACTACCCATTTTAGCGTCTTAAATATTGACCACTACTATACAACAACAACAGTCGCAGCAACGACAACCTCATAAATTGTAGTAATCTCAGTCACGATCACCGCCAATCGACCTCCACTTGCCGTCGATTACACTTCACTGCCCATCGACAATAATCGCTATTATACCGCCACAATCAATACTCACTACCTCCACTAGGCACAAGCCTACTACCCACTAATCGCCCAACCATGAGCTCCATCAACTAATCACCGATGACGGTGGTGATAGGCTCGACGACCGCACAACCACCTCTACTATTCTGAGAGTTATTTCTTCCCTCAATCTCCTTTCTTTCCTTCTTACACATAGCACACTGCACTTAATTCTTCTGTGATGGTGACCAGCTAGTCTCCAATTTCAAACAATTAGGCCGTGCACGAAAGTTGATGGTGGTGATCAGGTGGTTGGGGGAGGGGCAGACGGGGTATTTATGTGTCTCTTTATGTGTGTATGGGTGTGGGGGGTTGGTGGATGATGAATAGGGGGTGGTATGGATGTGGGGTTGATTGATCGGTAGTTGAAGGTGGGTGAGGGATTGTGCGGTGGTGGAAAGGTGGTAAAGAAGGGGAGCGGGAGGCATGCATGATGGTGGGGGTGGGGGGGGGGGGGGGAAGGGTTAGGAGTTGGGTTTTGACGAAAAGTCAACGACCGTTGATACAAGTGTTATTATGCAAACTGTTGACTTATATTCCAGATGATTCATGAGGGTCAAAGCCCGCGGCTCACAATCGTGGAGAATGGAGTAAAAATCGGCGGGTTAATTAGGCGGGCATGAAAACTTAAAAAAAAAATTAGCAGGTTAATCAGGCGGGCATGAAAACTTAGAAAACAATTAACGGGCATAAAATTAGAAAGCACGTATTAGTATGAAAAACATAAATTTGTTTTGATCATATAAACACGAGTCATAATCGTGGAGATTGGCGTAAAAATTGGCAGGTTAATTAGGCGGGCATGAAAACTTATCAAAAAAAATTAGCGGGTAAAAATTGGAAGGTTAATTAGGCAGGCACGCAAATTAGTGGGAAAAAATTGGCGGATTAATTAGGCGAGCATGAAAACTTATCAGAAAAAAATTAGGGGTAAAAATTGGCGGGCATTATCAGAGAAAAATTAGGGGCATGAAAATTAGGATGTACGTATCACAAATTTGCTCTTATAACCAGATCTGCTCCCCATATCTCTCTCTCATCACACAAACACAAACACGACGCAGCCCCTCTGTCACACGCCGTCTCCGCCGCTGCTCTTCTCGCCCCCGTCGCTACTGCCGCTTCTCTGCTCGCTGCCACTGCCCTCCTCCGCTGCCGCTGCCGCGCTGCAGTCCACCACTTCCGCCTCTCTTTCTCTCTCTCTCTCTCCGGCGCTGCCACATGTAAATCCCAGTTTTAATTCCACCCATTTTTTGCAATTCTGGGTTGTTTGTGAAGGTGGGTTCGGATGGGGGTGTGAGATGAGAAACGATTATGTTAAGCACATTTTTTAGATCACAATTATGTTTGTGGAGGTGGGTTTGTTTGTATCTTTCGTTTTAGTTTTAAATGGCGACAGCTATAAATCCCCAATGCTATCCTTTTATTGGAAGGTCATTAACCTTTCAGGTTCTTCATCTTCCAATAAAGGAAATTGGTATTCTGTATCCAATCCTATGAACTGATGTGTTTAGGTATGCTTGTAGCTGTGCTTTGCAAGTTCAAGGAATTAATACTTTGGTTTCTAATTTATGCAGTTATTTTCTTGAGCTTTTGGGCAGAGGTGCATTACAACTCAATTTATCCGGAAGCAGGTACTGCAGAAATTTTGATTTTGTTATATACTACTTTTATACATTATGGTTTCACATACAATGTGACTCCTTAGCACTTTTGAGCTATATACTACATATATCCCGATTTCCCATATTGTTTTCACATGGAGTTCCCATATGTCAAGTCGTTTTAGCTACTTTTTGCTTTCATTGTGAGAAGATTTTATTGTTTTTCACTATCTTGCCGAGATTACCTAAAGAAGCTGTACAATGTTTGTTCACCTTTGTTCTCCCTTAGCATCATTGTGAATTCCATCTGTAGCAACAACTGCTATATACTCTTTTTGATTGCGCCGTCTCTATGCTCTCAGGCCAAGAGAAGATGATCTATATCATTGTAGAAACGTTACACGACAGACCATTCGCTAGCGAAAATGCATATATTTGAGAGGTTTGACAGCATGTGGAGATGTTGGAGGTATGAGTTAAAGCAAAGTACTTTGTGGAGGGTGATCGAGCAAAATCTCTGCATAATTTGAATGATCCGAGGGTGGACAAAAGCCAGTGGGAGGTATTAGTTAACTTTTGGTTAGCTGATGAAGCAAAGGTAAGTGATCATTTGCATGATACATTTAGTGACGTTTATGCTTCGTGTACTAACGTGAAAATGAAAACCAGAAAGAGTCGACAACAAACTCAAACAACCGAAGAGGAAACTTCATAGGGCATACATTAGGCTCAAAGTCTATGCCAAGGAAGCAGCAAGAACTGGTAAAAACTTTGTTAATACGTGACAAATGTATGTCATGTGTATATGTGGATCAGTGACGTGTACTTACTTGCTATTGTTTATTACTTGGTAGTACGTGAAAGATGGAAAGATTCGTTCCCGAACGGAGATTTACATAGTCTCACGCACTCACAAGGATGGGACTGTCCTCGAGTCTGCAAAAGGAAAGCTAGTAAGTTCTATACAACATCTCTTCATTGCCTAGAGACACTTGTTCTGTCAACTAGTTATATTCCATTGCTTCCAACTTGCTTCCAGCTTCTAACTTTGTCCGTTCCCATTGAACGCTGCTCATCACTGTAGGAAGTTAAAATTAGCATGTTGCTTGAGTCACAGTTATCTTTACATTTTCTGGTTGTAGCGCCCCGTACTTTGTGTATGTTTCTTCTTGGAAGGCTGATCCTCCAATCTACATTGTTGTTGGGTAATTGTTGCACTTTTTTGCCAATATTCATCAAAGTGCTGGTCAAGTAGTCATCAAAAACATGTTCTTTTTGTCATGCGCCTAAGATAGAGTTGGTTTTCTGCCCATACTGAAAGCAATCTAGAGATTTCATATAGCAATGCAATTTTGTCATCAGTTGTAGCAGGATGCAAAATAATAAAACCTGAGTTATATCGTAGGTTTCTTTTTTACAGCAGGTCTTCGGTTGGCATGCTGACTTGCCACCCAGCAATACTTGAGTACACTTAAGCTTGCAAAAGTCACTTGTTGCCCAGATTACAGGCATACCTCAGTACCTTGTGGCCGTTGCTGATGTGATTTTCAGTGTGGAGTAAGTAGTTAGTCAACTTGGAAGGCAGCCTCTGAGGATTTCATACATTTTTTTTATTGCGTTGATACCTATTTTTGTCATGTTTGGATGGTTTTACAGTTTGTCCAGACCTTAAGTGCAATGTTACTTCAATATGGTCTGGTGGGAGTTTATATACCATGTTGCCTACGAAGGTGCCCTTCCACCATGCTTGATTGATAACATGGAGAGGTAGAGAGATGAGTTGTTATGTGATTGGTTAGTTGATTGGTGACATGGAGAGGTAGAGAGATAGTTGTTATTTGATTAGTTAGTTAATTGGTGACATGGAGAGGTAGAGAGAGGAGTTGTTATTTGATTGGTTATTTGATAAGTGAGATGTTACTCTTCGCCTCTTATTTTTCAGCTTATGTTCTTTTTGTCTATGAAAAACATGATATACATTCTTGTTTTGTACCACTTGAATAATAAGTACTTAGCGTGTCCCATTTTGTAGGACGGTTATGATGGCGAGGAACAAGAAGCAAACAATGCAAATGAAGACGAGTTTCCTTGAGTTGTTCGTGGTTTGTACTCGAGTGTGGTTGGTTTATATGCTTCATTATTAATAGGTTATTTCGTGGACATGAAGATTTGTTAGAGTAAAACATGAAATTTTTTAGAATCTTCATCAAGATGATGGTGGTGAAACCTTTTGTGATGATATTGCAATTAATGGCCAGATTGATGTCTTTTTTATGCAATTAGGTGTTTGAGGATTATAATATTGTTATGGTGTGACGATGTTTATTCTGTGCACTGTTGTGAAATGAATTAGATCTAATAATTAGTGACAATAAATATGTATCCAGGAATGTCGACAGTATATCCGTTGTCAAAAGTCTTAAAAACTGTAGGTACAGAGGGGAAAAGGCCTGCAGTATATTCGTAGGCAAAAGTCATAAAAAAACATAGGCAAAGAGGGAAAAAGGCATGCGGTATATCCGTCGCCAAATGTATAAACACCATTGGCAAAGAGGAAAAAAGGCAACGACATATTTGTCGTCAAAAGTCTTAAAAACTGTAGGCATAGAGAGAAAAGGCTATGGTAATTCCGTAGGTAAAAATTAAAAAACTATAGGCATATGTCTAAAAGGCCTAAGGGGCAACCGTAGGCAAAAGTCATAAAATCGTAGGCATAGAGGGAAAAAGGACTACGTTATATCCGTAGGTAAAAGTCTTGAAAATCGTAGGCACAAAAGGCGAAGAGCCTACGTTACATCTGTTGGCAAAAGTTTTGAAAACCGTAGGGAGAGAAATGAAAAAGCCTACGGTATATCCGTAGGCAAAAGCCTTAAAAACCGTTGGCGTAAGGGACTTATGCCAAACTCAACATATGTATGTCCCTACGGAACATCCGTTGGCTTATGTCTTTACTTCCGTAGGCATATGTCTATGCCATCGGAAGAAGCACCCACGGTATACTACCGTAGGCATAGGCTATGGCTACGGTACTTTTGAGCTATGCCAACGCTTTAGTACCGTAGGCATAAACCATTTCTCTCGTAGTGAATCCAGTTGTCTAGCTCAGTCTACCAAACCAGTCCATAAGTCCAAATGTTTAGTCCAGCTGTCAAGTCCAGCTTAGTCTAGCGGTCCATATTTTTCGGGTGAGTGGGCCCAATCTAGTCCAATTATGTCAGTCCAGTCCATGTATAGATAATTTAAGGAATTATTTGTGATTTATTCCTGATGCAATTGATTAAGTCATGGATTTATGAACGAAGATAGTTGCCGAATCTCTCTTTCTCTCTCTCTCTCTACACACACACACACACTGACACCGAATTTAGGTCAAATAATGTCTCCAAATTTAGGAAAAATTATTATAAAAAATTATGCGATGTACCGCCAATTAGTTGACTTTTGTCAATCTGCGACTTTTATCAAATATTCTGTCTTATATCTAGATTGCAGATTGATATGGTCATCTTTATTATTTCTAGCGCCCGGAGCTCTACAAATAGACCCATTGGCCTACATTTCCAGGCATCTGATAGATCTGATCTCAGCTTTTTCTCCCTATAGCTTTTGTACATTTCTCTTAGAAGTGATATATCATCTCTTAAGAGAATTTAGCCCTTCGTATTCACTTAAAAAAAATTTAGTCTCTTGCATCCTAGATCATCACAGAGTGTTCCCGAGTAATCAAGGCAAACATACTCGCAAGCTATATTTACAGCTTTCTAGTTTAGTTTAGTAACATAAAACTGTCTCTTCATTTCTCGCGATCACATCTTATTTCCAGTATTAAAATCATAAAAAAACTCATTTTCATTTCTTTGTCTAAATCTAGGACCGAAGTATAGGTCGCTTCCCGTATGGTTCAGAGTCGAACTACGATGATTTTGATTTTAATTAGTCCAATAGAATACTTAGGCATTCGTCCCTCGATGTCGAGTTCAAGCCATTATTCTCGAAATATACGTAGGATTAGATGTTGTATTGCATAGTTATATGTTTATGAGAATAAAAACAAAAAAACAATAGAAATAAAGTAAAGACCGAAACGGTGTGATGGGTACCTAATGTAATATCCCGAAAATTTTCGTTTTCCTTGTGCGAATTTTTTTAAGTAAATAAGTTTGTGGCCTTTTTTATAATATTAAGAAAATGATGTTAACGTTTCTGAAATTTTCGGTCGAATAGAAGTGGTTTCAGTCGACTCAATACTTTTTGATGTTAAAGTTTTGGAGTCTGAAGGATTCGATCGACTGAAAATAGTTCCCCTTTTTGATGATGACAAACATTGATTCTATATAAGGTAAGATGTATCATATGATAGTCAATTAAGCACAACAATCTCACATAGAACATTCAATCATTTCTTGTATACTCAAGACATGTCAATTTATCTCATATAGCAATTAAGCTTGTAGCTAGCTTCCCTAGCTAAAACAATTTATCTCATATAGAAATTAATTTTGTAGCTAGCTTCCCTAGCTAAAACAAGATATGCTCATCCTCTAATGTTCTCTCGAAGCACACAATCACATAGCATATAGAATCAAGATTATTTCTCCCTCTTTGTCATCAACAAAAAGACAAGGGTATGCATGTGTGAATAGCTAGATAGTTATAAGCAAGATAATAGCGTGAAGTGCATATAACTCATAAACTTATAGGATGACATCAAGAGTTTCTTCATGATCAAAAGAAAGATATTCAATGTAGCTCAATAATCTCGTTTACTTTATGCATATTTCAAGAGTAACAAGATAGTATATGATTCAAGCATGTAAGCTCCCCCCTATCAAGTTACCATATGCATACTCCATCCTAATGTATGCTCCCCCTCAATCAATGCATGCCAACAATATCCAACAAACACAACTGAATGTCTAACCGAGTCATATTCCATTTTCGGCATTACCAAAAGGGGTGTGTGTATGAATGGCATTGTGAAGCATTAAGATGACATAATTTCAACATGGAATTTTCACAAAGCGAATAATGGTCATCAACAATCAATATTTTCAATATAAGTGCAAGAGGACCATTCATCGGCAAGGTTCACATTAATTCTCAACAAGCAAGCTATTTCTATTATGAGAAACAAGTATGACCATTTATGGATGCTTCATGACATATAAGTTTAGTGTATAGCACAATGTTGAATAGAGCCAAGTTTTACCCTCTTGATGAATTACCAAGGAATTGAGCTCATGAGTGATCATTCTTGAAGTCCATTTTCTTGACAAGCTTTGAAGCTCTCCTCATTTAAAGTAGCATGTCCAATCTCGGAATGCTTACTCCCCCTTAAGATTTAGCTTGTTGCTCCTCATTCTCAAAATTTTTTTTGGAGCCTTCTCCTTGTTGCTACTTGCCTTTGCTTTGAACAACCTACAATCACAATTTAGGTCTAACTTTTGGTACCCACATTTTCTTGGGTCCATGAGTGTTAATCTTAGCAACATTAAGAAACTCTTTAACAACCCACATTTTCTTTCTACCTCTAACATAAACAATTCTACAAGGACAATAATTAGTTGTATGCCCTTTCTTGTTGCACCAATAACAATGTGTAAATGGTGTGCAATAGTTCTTTGGTTGTTTTGAATGAATATTCAACCTAGCTTGTTGTTGAAAAACTTTTGGAGGCAAGGTGAAGGGATCTAATCCAACACCACCTTTGTTTAGGCCAATTCTTTGGTGTCCAAGCATGACATCCAAATTGTTTTGACCATCAACAAAATTTTCAAGACAAATTTTCAAATCACAAATCTCAACTTTTAAATGTTCATTTTGTTTGTCTAAAGCCAATGTTTTGCAAAAGATTTGTTTTGAGCGGAATGCTCACAATCAATTCGACCAAATCATTAGTCATATGCTCTGCATATAAATGGCTAGATATGCATTCATTCTTGGCATGCAACTCATTGTTTTCACTTTTTAAGTCATCTAGCTCTTTTGAAATCGCATGCACTTATTTTTTCAAAGCATAATTTTTCTTGGCTAATTTCATGGATTCTTCATATAAAAGAGCGTAAGCATCATAAATATCATCATTAGAGAAATTATTATCACTATCACTATATGAAGAAGTTACCTCATCTTCTTTTTGAGCCATGAAGCATAGATTTGGATCTCTATCATCGAAATCACCACATTCATCTCCACTTGAGTCATTATCGCTCCAAATAATGGCTTTAATTGATGTCTTTATGGAGTGCTTCTTTCTTGCCTCGTTCTTCTTCTTATTCTCCCTTGAGGTACTCTCCATACTTGACTCGTTCTTGCTCTTGTGCAAGTTTCCATCTTTCTTTATTTTGAGATACTCATTAAATTCCTTTGCAACTATCAATCTGTTTGTTATTCAAGTCTGTCTCCTCTGCACACGAAGATTCATCCGTTGTTGATGAAGCTTTAACAGTAATGCACTTCCTCTTCTTCTTTGGAACTTTTTGCCCGAATGATTCGAGTTGCATTTCATAGGTCTTCAAGGAGCAAATTAATTCATCCAACGAAAAAGTAATGAGATCCTTTGATTCTTGAAGTGTAGTGATTTTTGCACCCCATTCTCTAGGTAATGACCTAATTAGCTTTCTCACAAGATCACTGTTAGAGAAATATTTTCCTAATTTTTTCAAAGTATTAACAATTTTAGTGAAACAAAATTTCATTTCCATAATAGATTCATCAAAAAATATTTAAAACAATTCATATTCTATATGCCATAAATTCATTTCTGAATCTCCTAGAAGAGAAGTCCCTTCACGAGTGACTTGAAGTGTATCCCACATATTCTTAGCCGAATCACACATAATAACTCGATTGAGTTCATTTGTGTTTAGACCACAAACAAGACAATTCTTAGCTCTAGAATTCATGCAAAGCATATTTCTATCATAGTCATTAAATTCGGATTTCTCCTTTGGCACAAGCTTATTCCTAATCTTCTGGGTTAAAACATAAGGGCCATCTTCAATGATTCCCCACATTTCATAATCTAAAGATTCTAAAAATACTCGCATCTTAATTTTCCAGGTCTAGTAATAGAACCCCCCTCAAGACTAGGAAACCCCATGATCTTTTAACTCTCTAGGTGTTAACCCAAAAATCAAAAGCCGCGCTCTGATACCACTTGAAACCAATAAAACAACCCTAGAGGGGGGTAAATAGGGTTTTTAAAAATTAATGGAAAAATTAAACTAAGCACTCTCACGAATCTCAATCAAACCAAGTAATACTTTAATGAAGATGCTAATTTAACAATCTCAAACAATTATCTAGCAATAAGTAAAGAGATTGAGTTAGAGATACTTAATAAGGAGATTTAAATGGTTCGGCTTGAACTACCCTCAAGCCTACATCCATATCTTCAAGGAAGTCCCTTGCAAGAGCACTAGAATCCACTAGCAGCAATCTTCTTCCGGGTCAAGATCAAAACCCTTACAACACTTGGTGATATCCCCACACCAAGGAGAATCCTTGAATCCACAAAACTCACCCAAGACTTGACAAACCCAAGCTTTGATCACAATCATTTTATAAAGATTAATTGTGTACAAAGAAACTCTCTTGAGAGAAAATAAGTACAAATGAAGCTCTAGTATAATAGAGAGATGAGAGAATTGATGACTTGAAGAATGCTCACCCTCAATCAAAGAATTGCTCACAAAACTGTTCTCTTTAATGATGTAAAATCATGAAGATGAAGAGAGAAAAGTTTAATCTATGAGCCTTGATGTTTCTCTAATGAATGGACACTTAGAATGTGGTTTCCATGGTGTTTGATGAAGCCCCAAAACATTTATATAGAGAAGATATGAAATATAGCCGTTACAGACATAATATGGGCAAAACTGCCATTGCAGTCGACTGTATTCCCAATGCAGTCGACTGGTTCCCTCTAAACTAGCCGTTGGAGTCTTGTTCTCGAATATAGCCGCTGGAGCTAAATTTTGACCAATGCAGTCAACTGCATTGCAATGCAATCGACTACATTCGACTGGATTCAAATACAGCCGATTGTATTACCCTACTGCCTATCGACTGCCTCACGGAACCCCCTTTCCTATTTTAGACATAACTTTATCTAAAAAATCGGATTGAGGTTCCATTTTTTGAGCTGAAAAGCTAATGAAAAGTTTTATCAAGATTTGAAAATATTAGCACCAAAATAGTTTTTGAGAAAATCTGTGTGAGCTCCAAAGTTCACTCATTTTCAAGAACCACACTTGTGTGAAAAGTTATGAACTCACATGCAATGCACAAGGTGTCCTAAGGTCTTTTTAGGTCATAGTCATCAATCCAAGCATCAAACCAAGACTAGTTACATAATAGTAAAGATCAATTATAATCGATAGTAACTTAGCCGATTCATTCTTTGTTACTCTTTGACATTGGACTTGATGAAGCTTCTATAACATGTCCACTATAACTTTAAGCTTCTTTGGCTTTAATTCATCTATCCAAATTCTCAAATGTGTCTTCATGAGTGTGCATGTATATACCTACTAAGAGTACACTCAAAGCACACATTAGAACATAATCAATGTGTAGTTATCATCAAAACAAGATGTAAGCCTAGGTTATCCAACCATAGGGCTAACACTGGTTCTTAGAGACGTTGATGGTATGGTTGCTTGGTCTACCAACACATCCGGTAAGCCTGTTATTGGAATAAGAATCAACTTGGCTGGAAATCTCATGCTATACGATTCAAACAGCTCAATCATCTGGCAGTCTTTTGATCACCCAACTGAGACTTGGCTTCTAGAGCAGAAATTGTCTTCCGGGCAGAGGTTGATTGCGAGTGCATCCACAACAAATTGGACTGCTGGTCCATTTTATTTATTGCTCTCCAATAGTGATTTATATGCTTTTATTGAAGCTACTCCTCCACAAATATACGATCAAGTCTTCCATGGACGTAACAGATCTGCTCCATTCAAAAATGGGAGATTTGATCTCATTCAAGACAAGTCTAATTCCGCCATGGTGGTTTACGTGTCCGATGAAAACATGCTTCAGGTATAACAATGTACACCTCATTTCTCTAAGCACGCTATGATCCGATCCATTTACCGCTTTAGTTTTTACCAATAGCCGTCTCTCTATGGAATGATTAGAACATTATTGGTCGCTTATGAACACGAAATTTCAGCAAAGAACAATATTCACTTATTTGTTCCAGATTAATATAATCCTCCAGCCACAGCCCTGTGGTCTTTGAGACTTAATTGAGTCAAATTTGGATCCAACTTTTGTATTTGAATGCACATATTGTTATTATTTTATTCTATTGGCCTGATTCTTTAAGGTGAAACTGCTTTCTTACTTCTTTATGGAAGAATGTATATGGTGTTAGTGTGTTGATCATGTGTTGTTATTCTCCAGGGCGATGTTATGGCATGATAAATGAGTGTTCTCTGCTGACTGCTGTAATACTTGAATCTTGTGTCCGTACAGTTGAAGACCTAAACCATACTGAAGGTTCTTGTAGGGACAAAAAGTACAAAGTCTGCAATCTTGAATTCCTTCTGAATTTGTTTGTTTCTATACCGTACAAGAGAGGCAGCAAGAATGTGCCAGATATGCGATTGTCTGTTCAGCTTATGGTGGCGGGAAAAAGGTCCCGTCGGTGGGAAGAATCCATCACCGAGCATCCTTCAAGTGTTTCCCTATTGCATGCTTCCGCTTGAACATCAATGCTGACCCTGAATCGCAAACTACTAGAGTTTGTAATAGAGAAATATTGCTTCGGCCTTCTACTTCAACTGAGTTTAGTATACAAGCTTATTTATACAAGCTCTATTGTAACTAGTACTAGTACTCCATGTTTGTACATTAGAAAGGTTTTCTATGGGGTTTCTGTTTCTGGTGCAAAACTTGGGTTTCGATGAATCCATGTATTGCCCGCTTTGTAGTGTAGGTTTATGTTGATCACATTGGGTGTTGATAATCAAGTGATATGAGGATATGATATGAATGTGTTCCCAACCGGAAGCAAAAAAGAATGTTTCGCCCACCACAGTTTGCATGCTAGTGAATCTTGTTCTTTGCTGAAATTCCGCATTCATGGTCCCTTTTGAACCTTTTGGTAGTTTATTAGTAAGTAATGGGAGTAGGGTCAGATGTTTTTTTCCTTTTTGAGTAAAGAGAAATATATACTTTTGAAATAAACTGTAAAATAGTTAAGTTACACGAAACCATAAATGGTACTGAATATGATACAAACATACATATACATGAAAGACAATTCCATATGGTAGATGTCACGATACGAAATTAGCGAGCGAAAAAACATACAAAAGAATACATGACCATAAAATTGAAGCGAGCAAGTTGGCTTCGGAACAAGCATAATAAATGGGGCAGCGTTTATAAGACAAAAAAGATAAGGCTGTCACAAACCACTCCTATCCTAACATAAATAGGCGAACATTTGACAACTGTACTGCGACCAGTAGATCTGCAACAATCCCAGAAATTGAGCCCTAACAGCCCCGTTGAAAGCAACCGCCCATGCAGAAACACACACTAACAAAAAACGTACGCACTAACTAATTATGCATCGGGGAAGGTGGCGGTGATGGTGCCGAAGGAGAGGTTTAAATTCTTGACCAAGTCCTCTAATTAAATGTTGACTTCTTTCGACATAGAAGATGTTGACCAAGTCTATTTTCTTTATATCCCAATAACCGAATCCGCTGACTCCAAAGACCTTGCCCTCCATAGAACTTGAACTTGTTACTCTATAGGCAATACCCTAGTCTCCGATGGTCAACACTATCGAAGAGGCCTTGGGCTACCATCATGGCCCGTCTTCAACATTTTTTATTTTTATTTTTTGCTTTGGACAATAAATTTAACAATTATATCATTGATAAATATGTAGTACATGAAAAAAAGTATTTCATCCGTTTCACAAAAATTGATTATATTTTCTTTTTGGTCGATCTCACAGAAATTGCTCACTTTCCAAATAGAGAAAGATTCTCTAGCTACTTTTACATGTTTACATGTTCTTTCTTCTGGCCAACTTTCTTACTTTTTTTTTTTTTTGGTTCTATTACCCTCTCCACATTTAACACTCTACTAATTTATTTTGTTTATCCTGACCTACTTTCTTCCCCTCCTCTATGAAGGGTAGAATGTGAAACACACAATACATAACTTAAACCCTTAATTTGCATGCAAAAGAATATGATCAATTTATGTGGAACAGATGAAATATATCATATTGCACTCTTAATGACGGAGCTTACTTAGAGAAATAGTGGCACATGGCCCATTAACTCCTCTATCACCTCCTTATCACAAAAGGAAACAGTTGTCTGCGAGCGAATCTTATTATATATATTTAGAGCCCGTTTGGGATTGATTAAAAAAAACAGATTCTGCTTAAATCTTAATCAGTTTTCAAAATCTGATTTAATCAGAATCAGTTTGCTGTTTGGCAAAAGTAGTTGTAAATTAGATTAAATTTATAAAAAGTGTTTGGATAAAAAGTACTTAAATCAGTTTCACTATGACAAAATGACCATAGAGGGCATTCAATAAACAATTTTTATAATATTCAAGTAACGTTAACATAACTTTTATTCGTAAATAATTATAATGTCCAAATAAATTATGAAAATAACTATTTTCACGTCCTACAAAAGTTGTTACTTTTTATTTTAAATTAAAAACATAAACAATCTCACGTTATTGCTTATAGTAGGACAACATCCCAAAATTACAAATAAAATTTATCTTGAGCAAAAAAAAAATATATTTATCTAGTAGAAACCGCATCACAAATAGCATCACGAACATTAGTATGGAAAAGAGGTTAGTAGAGAAGAGATAAACTCCAGCAATTATCTAATTAATTAAGGGGTATGAGAGGTCTTTTTGTAAAAAATATAGGGATAGGATGGTAAATTACATGGTCAAACCTGATTATGGAAAAAGTGATTATTTCATAATCCTCACTTTTGAGGATTATGGATTAAATCAGTTTTTAGCTTTTGGAGATGGATTAAATCTGTTAATCTATTTTGCCAAACACTCACAAACCTGATTTAATCTAGATTAAATCAGGTTTGACCAAGATTTAATCAATCCCAAACACCCTCTTAGATTTGGTTGACATCATTTATACCTTTCAAACTTCTAGTTTTATTTTCTTAAATTCTTACAATTTTAAAATTACACTAAATAAATGTTAAATTTTCATTGACTACAAAATAACTTCTAACTCGTCATCCGGCTTTTTCGGGCCATATTACCTACCCGTATAGCACGGCTAGAAAAATTCAATAAGTTTGACTCTCCCTCCCAAAATTATATCGTTCAATGTACCTCACTGTATTCGTTTTCAAACTTATATCGTTCAATGTACGCAGCATCCGTGGCTCCCACCTTCCCAAAATTAGAAGGCCTTGGGATGGTTCCTCCTCGTCCCCTCCACCCACAAGAGTCCACGTGGTCATCGAAGGTCTCCCACAATGCATACAAAAACTGAACTCCCCCAACTCTCAAAAACAGCAATCGCAACAAATATGTTAGTATACATTTGCAAATGGGTACTAGTATCTGCACTAGTTGTTGCTTCACAAGGAGCAACCTTCACTGTAGAAAACAATTGCCAGTACCCTGTGTGGCCGGGCATATTAAGCAATGGGGAAGCCCAAATCTCCACCACAGGTTTCAAGCTCCAAAAGGGCGACTCAAGAACCATCAACGCACCACCTTCGTGGACCGGCCGGTTCTGGGGCCGCACCCTCTGCAACGTGACCTACACCTCCAACAAAAGAAACTTCACCTGCGTCACAGGCGATTGCGGCACTAACAAGGTGGAGTGCTCCGGGGGCGGTCCTGCCCCCCCTGCCACATTCGTGGAATTCGCCCTGGACGGGTCCAACGGGACTGACTTCTTTGACGTGAGTGTCGTCGACGGGTACAACCTGCCGATGCTGGTGGTACCACAGGGCGACGCGGGGGCTAATTACTGTAGTGCGGCTGGTTGTGTGAAGGACTTGAACGGGTTCTGTCCGCTGGAGCTGCAGGTGAGGGACCTCAGCGGAGAGGTGGTGGGCTGCATGGGGCCGTGCGTGGTGTTCCGGCAGGATAGGTACTGCTGCACGGGCGAGAACGGGACGCGGAGCGCGTGCGCACCGACGGATTACTCGCGGCTGTTCAAGGATGCGTGTCCACGCGCCTTCACCTATGCGTATGATGACGATGATAGTGGTTTGTTCACATGTGAAAGCGGTGCAGACTATGTTATCACCTTCTGTCCATCAAGTACAAGGTGCATCTTGGCATTTTATAAAATTATTATTATTATTTGAGTTTTTTCTCTTAATAACACATTTTTAATACTTAACTACTTCTTTATCTTATTTTGACATTTATTTACCTATCTACCATACTTTTGAAAATCATAGTTTCAAAGAGAGATTTCTAAACGTTTTTTCCTTAAAATCTCTGTTTGGAATCACGATTTCTAAAAGTGTGATAAATAGGTAAATAAAGTTTAAAATATATTATTGAAAACGTGGTTTGAAATCATGTTTTCTTTCTTAAAATTTCTGTTTGGAACCATGATTTTCAAAAGTGTGGTAAATAGGTAAATAATGTTTAAAATAGGGTAAGAAGTAATTAAGTATTAAAAGTGTGCTATTTAGGGCAAAAACTCATTATTATTATCTATAGCTTATTTAATTGATGAATGCTATTTGAGATTGCATGTTTGATATCAAATCTTATTCATTCGAAGCATGAGTGGGAGTGAGAGTGGGAGCAGTGCGGGTTTCATAGCAGGAGCGTCAACGGTTGCAAGGTTCTGGGGCAGGAGCGTCACTAGAATCGAAGAATCCTGCAGATTTAGCAAATTCCTATTTGAGATCCACTTTTGTCATTGGAAGGTCTCTCAAGTGTCGCTATATTACCGCTTTCGTTACAATTGTGGAGTTCAAATGCTGAATGTCGAGTTGAAGTATCAGTTTTCAAAATTTGTGAGAGTAGTCAAAAGGATAAAATGTAATGCAACGGAACAAATTTGATTTAAAATAGTTGTGAGAAATCAACGATTGGTTAAAATCGCATGTGGATCGTGTCAGTGAAATGCATACTACTTTTGGTGGCTTAAGCTCCTTTGTTCCTGAAGATCTAGAAAAAGGTTTTACTAAAAAGTATTCTTTGTGTATAGTGTAGTTCCTGAATATGGATTGACACTGTTATTCTCCTATGTATTGTGGTTAAAACTCAAAAAGAAGCAGCATTATGTTTCTGTTTTGTAAAACAGTTGGGCCATATTCCTTATACTAGCAACATATTGTCTTACCAAAGGAATTGGAGAGCCAGCCCTTGTTGTTTGAAGATGCCTTCCACTTCGATTGGTATTTTTTCACGAAAAGCAGACATGAGATAACAAATCCAGCATTTCACTAAGATTTCATTAGTTAAAAAAATGGATCGCAGAGGACCCTTGACCAGGTCGTTGACCCCTTGGTTTAAAGTATGAAAAGTTATTCTGTTTAGAAGTTCCAAATTCAGGTCATTTTCCAATTTTACGCTATAGAGCCAAATGTTTATGCGATGATATATCCATCACAACACAATGTTTTCTTTTAACCCTTCAAATGAGGTTTGATAGAGCATTAGCAGTAATATCTTCTGCGAGATTCCAATTAACAATGAGTAGCAGTAAGATGAAGAATGTGGATTTGTAAGGGTCGTATACCTTATTCCCCAGAGAATCAGCTGAGACACATAAGGACTGCACTATATTATTTGATTAGAGGTAGCAGAAGCATTCTTTGCTCAAGCTACTCCAAGATAACCAGATCAGAGCGTCTAATCAGATACTTGCCAAAGTCTCTTATATATGGAAACCGGACATGACCTCTTTCTCTGTGTATCCGTGTGTGTGTGGGTGTGTGTATGTCCAGGGTGCTAGTATTGTTACTTGCTTGTTTGGTCTGAACGCCCTCAAAATTTCTGAGACCAGAGAGAGAGTAAAGCCATTTTCTTTGCTTAGCAATTTCTTTTTCTTAAAAGATGACATTGATGGTTGAACAGCAAGGAGTCCTTGTTAGACAAGAATTTGAGCTGACCTCTTTTCTGGCTTTATTAACTAAACTTCCAAGTTCTGAAGAGCAGCCTTGTAGGCTGTAGCACAGTTGATTGTCAAAGTAAAACATGGTAGTTGCCTTTTTTCTTGTAGAAGGAACAAAATGAAATATAGTTGGGCTTCCTCACTTCTAAATTTGATGAATTTACTTTCCTTTTGCATGCAGCTTTAAAGATTATCCCTTGGCAAACCTCTCAACTTCTTGGGTAAGGGAAGAAGTCTCTCGCTTCAGGGATGGCTCATCATTGAAACCTGTCCTACTCAATAATAGTAATACCTTCTTCATTGACAATAGCAGCATGTCTTTTCCTGCTGTGGGTTGTGGTTTTTATGGAAATGCTAGTGGATATGGTGAATATTCCATTTCCTTCGTCATTTTTGCTATTAAGGCCACAGTTGATTCCATATTCACCGCTGGAAATCCCCCTAAAATAATTTGGTCAGCCAACAGATTCAATCCTGTAAAACGGAATGCCACACTCCAATTCACATCAGAGGGAGACTTGGTTCTTAGAGACGTTGATGGTAAGGTTGCTTGGTCTACCAACACATCCGGTAAGTCTGTTATTGGAACGCGTAACAACTTGGCTGGAAATCTCATGTTGTACGATTCAAACAACTCAATCATCTGGCAGTCTTTTGGTCACCCAACCGAGACTTGGCTTCTAGGGCAGAAATTGTCATCTGGGCAAAGGTTGATTGCGAGTGCATCCACCACAAATTGGACTGCTGATCCATTTTATTTGTCGCTGTCCAATAGCAATTTATATGCATTTATTGAAGCTGCTACTCCACAAATATATGGTCAAGTCTTCCATGGAGGTAACAGTTCTGCTTCGTTAAAAAATGGGAGATTCGATCTTATTCAAGATGAGTCTAATACCACTATCGTGCTTTACCTGTCCAAAACAAACAACTTCCAGTATTTAAGATTGGACTCGGATGGACATTTGAGAGTTTATCAATGGGTAGAGGGAGTGGAGGCTATTATTGATGACATTTTTACTGGCAGTCTAGGAGATTGTGCTTATCCTTTGAGTTGTGGGAATTATGGAATCTGCTCTAACGGGCAATGCACTTGCCCAGTAGGAAATGATGGGGATCCCAGCTACTTTAGGCAGTTGGATTTTCGACACCCCATTCTTGGATGCTTTGAAGTGACCCAAATGTCGTGCCAATCTCCTGATCTTCACCTCCTTTTGGAACTTGATGATGTTACTTACTTTGAGTTTGTCCCCGTTCTTGCCGATACAGATGTTCAAAGTTGCAAAGAGGCATACTTGAAAAACTGCTCTTGCAGAGCTGCTGTCTACCGTCATAATTCAAGTATGTCGAGTGGTGAATGCTCAATGCCATCCAAGATATATTCTCTGATGAATATCAAAAAAGAAGTAGTTTCTTACAATTCTTCAACATTCATTAAGGTGCAGAAGCTACCAGAGTCCCCTCCTACATCCTCATGGAAAAAGGTTAATCAGATTCTACTCATGGTAGGAACCATCCTTGCAGCTCCTGTGGTATTTGCATTTTTCATTTTCCTATTTGTTAGGTTCAAGAGAAATGCATTAGAGGATGGACTGGAGGAAGATGAAGAATGGGAGAACTCCTTGGTTTTATTACCAGACTTGCCAAAGAGATTTAGATATGAAGACTTGAAGTCTGCCACACAGAACTTTGATGTCAATAAGAAACTTGGAGGAGGAGGGTTTGGGTCGGTCTTTGAAGGAACATTTTTGGACGGTACAAGAGTTGCAGTTAAGCGTTTAGATCGTTTGGGCCAAGGAAGGAAAGAATTCTTAGCAGAGGTCCAGACTATGGGTAACATACACCACATCAACTTGGTGAAATTGTTCGGATTTTGTGCCAAAAGATCGCATCGGCTTTTGGTGTACGAGTATATGAGCAGTGGGTCGTTAGATAAGTGGATATTTCACAGAACTTCAGAGGATGCACTTGAGTGGGGTATCAGAAAGAAGATCATCCTCAACGTTGCAAAAGGACTAGCATATCTTCACGAGGAATGCAAAAGTAGAATTATTCATTTAGACATAAAACCGCAAAATATCCTCCTAGATGAAAATTTTAATGCCAAGTTATCTGATTTTGGGCTTGCAAAGTTAATGGACAGGGATCAAAGTCAAGTGGTGACTCAGATGAGGGGAACTCGTGGATATTTAGCTCCTGAATGGTTGAGTAGGAAGATAACAGAGAAAGCTGATGTGTACAGTTTTGGAGTTGTCATGCTAGAAGTTGTTTGTGGGAGGAGAAATTTGGATTACTCTGCGGCTGAAGAAGCTAAAAATTTGCTCGAGATATTGAAGGAAAAGGCAGAAACGAATGCGCTAGTAGACTTGGTTGATAAATGCAACTTAAACATGCAAAGGCACGGAGAGGAAGCTGTAGAACTTATCAAAACTGCAATTTGGTGCTTGTACACGGATCCAGCTAGAAGGCCCTCTATGTCAACTGTAGTAAAGGTTTTGGAGGGCGCAACCCCGAAGGAACATATCTTAGATTTTAGTTTCTTTATGCCCACAGGACAAGCAAAATCCAGAGAGGATTTAGTGATGGATTCAGCTCCACAAGAGGCATCAATCTTGTCAGGACCTAGATGAAGTCTATTCCTCACTTCTCTCTCCATTGTACTTCTTGAATTATTCAAGACAGACTTTTGAGTTATAAAAATCATAATTGTTACAAACCCTCAAATCAATTTGCATCTGCGCATCTTCCATGTCGATTAAATTTGAAACCTTTAGCATACTGTTGCTCCTTGTTGGGGCAAAATGCAATATTTGCACAGATGTGCCGGATACTTGTGGTGCTTGTAAGTTGAAAGTATCGGTCACCAAGCATTCCACGACAGTTTCCCTTTTGCATGTTTCGCATGCCATTTGAGTTTGCAATCTTGAAAAATGCTTTGGACTTTGACTTTGACTGAGTTTCAGTGTACACTTCATATATCTAAGCTCTATATCAGACGGGTACAGGTCACATCTTGTAGCATAGGCTTAAATTGATCACTTTGGCTTTTGATTCATTCCTTATCTATTTTTGTAAGAGGCTAGAGTTAGTTTCGCCAAAACTGAAGTAGCAGAAATTTCAAATGTAGTAGATAAATCAGCCAGTAGATATTTTGGAGTGGGGCAAAAGAAAGAATGAGGGAAAGAACAGCCTTAGTTGCTTAGCAGTAAGTAGCAATAATGATAGGCGAAATCTAAATCTTGTGTTCTGAAATCACTCTCCTCTTGTTGCTAAAGGCTTCGGAGGGTGCTTTGGAAGGATTAAGGGATGGTCAAACTGATTAAATCGGGTTGGTAGATGTTTGACAAAAGTATAAAGCACTATTAAATCAGCTTTCAAAACTCTCTTTCTAATAATTAAATTTGACCACATACATACCACACCATCGTTATTAATTACGTGGCAAACACCTTCACTTCAAACTCTAGCTTTCCTGTAAACTGCTTTTAATACTCCTTGTCTAGATTTTGTTAAAAATAACTTCAAGCTGAATTTGAAAACCGATTTTGATTTAATCTAAAATTAGCTTTTGAGAATCAATCCCTTAGAAGACTGAATTTAGTAAAAGGACTCTTTATCCGCTGAGTGTTCTGGGGCCTCTGTTATAGAAGCCAGCAAACATGTACAAACAATTAAGACTGCCGTAACTATGAGGAAACCACCAATCACTTGTTCTTTACCTGCGAGTTTGCTCAGCATAGCTGGTTTGCTAGCACACTTGCTGTTAAACCAAAATGCTGGCAACAGGCAAAGGATGGGTTCTGGTTTACCATTAGGCAACAAATTAAGCCAGTCTAAAGTGGGAAAGGAAAGCCCAGATTCTAAGTCAATCTACAGCATTGTGTTGGAGCCTCTGGAAGAGAGGAATAGGCAGCTCCTTATTGAGTGGTAGCAGGCCCAAAACGTTGGAAAATGTTACAGGACAAGATACATTCAAGGTAATAATGTCAACGTTGGTTTTTGCAGCAAATATATGTGGAATTATACCAATAGCCTTCCAGATTGCGATGCAGCCACAGCTAACTTTTGCTATTACAAACTGATGTAGCAGTCAGATAGAGAGGGAAAGGAAATAACCCATGTAACCGCTACAAAGAGTAGCGGTTAGGGCCCCGCGGTAACTGCTACTCTTTGTGGCTGTTACGTGGGCTAGTGACCTCCACTCTTTGTAGAGGTTAGCACAAGTTGTGGGCCATTAACCTATACAAAAAGTAGGGGTCAGATAATTGATGGTGGGCCAGTGACTTCCACTCTTTGTAGAGGTTAGCAAATTTTGAACTGGGAGGGGCGTTTTTGGCCTTTGCCCTAACCGCTGGTAAGAGTGGTGCTTAGCACTTTTTGAAAGAAAAAAAGGGAAATCTGGGTCATCCACGGGTACACGTGGACGGACAGATATGTGGTGGAGAAATTGTTATTTCACCACCGGTAGACAGGGGTTGGCTCACACACACACACACACACACACACACACACACACACATATATTTATATATATATATATATATATATATATATATATGTATGAATGTTGTAAATCATTTTTGGATGATTATGTCCTCCGTTAATTACATCAATTATATTTTTACCCTTCTTTTATTACTCCCTTTTAAATTTTGATGAAATTAAAAGTACATTGGGTAATGAATCTATTCTATATATTGAAAAATGAAAATTGTGATGAGAAAGAAAAACTGAACAATTTTTTTATTCTTTTTTTAATTTGGTTAAAATGAAATAAACATTAGATATTGAACTGGTTAATGAGAACTGTAATTTTTTTTTCTTGCATTTTTAGGTTAGCAGGCAATTAACCAATTGAAAAACTGAAAAACAAAAAACAAAATAAAGAAACTGAAATACGTGAAAAATCAATTAAGAAACAAAAAATATTGGAAAAACAAAAACAGAAAAAAAAAAACGAAAAACGGTTAAATATGCATAAAAAAATAAGGCTTACATATGGTGCCAATTTGAACTTAAAATATGTTCGGTTATTGTAGTTGAAGACCGGGTGTTTGCATTTCTTACTGATGAAATACGAAACACATGCTCATGAAAATTACAAATCTTAACCATAAACCAATTTAACAGTTTACAAAAACAAAGACGTAGATTCATTCTTTTAATTTCTCAATTTGCTTGTATTTTCAGCAGTCCCATCAAATATTTTTTCAATCCAGAAGCCTACAAAGAAAATTTTCAAACATTGAACTGATTATAATTACGAACATCAAATATACATTTCTTCTAAAACAATTCACAAAGGAAATAACAACATAATTAAATTATATATTTTGATCCCAAAAAATATAATAATATCACTTTAAACATTGACCTCGATTACATTCCCGTGCAACGCACGTACTCTATATTAGTGTGTGTATATATCATGTGATGAGCCACTTCAGAAAATCGACGTCACGCGTCTTGCACAGGGGTAACTGCCTGCCATGCGAAAAGGCGCGTGTCCGACAGACAATGAGACGTGGTGACCCCCCCCCCCCCCCCAATGCCACGTCATCGATCTTAGAAGAAGAAGCAGAATCCAGCGATGATTTCACTTTCTTAGTTGAACCCTCCATAGTTGAAAAAAAATTCTTTGGCATTCATGGTTTGAGAAGCAGATTCAGGCGAACCAACAGAAGATGGATGATTAAAATTTAAACTAAATCTAAACGAAGATGAAACATCTGTATCATTGTGTAAAACAAAACCAGACAAAATCACAACTTCACCAATCCTCGGAACATGGGAATCTTGATCAATATATATGTGACTTGTTCGATTCCATGATCAAGCACCAACTCAACTCTCTGGCGACCTTGGGGGAGAGAACTTGAACAATCTTGGTTTACATGACTGATGATTCCACCACATCGGTAATAGACATAGAAAAATTTCTCGTAAGAAGTCCAAACCCAATTGTCATGTTCATCCACAGTAGGAACAAACACACCAGCCACTAATGGATCACTGACAACTACTCGGATGAGTATAGCGAAATAGTCACGAAGATTTTGTCGAGTAGAGGACCAATTAACAACCATAACTTCTCCAAAAAAGCTACCTATTTGTCCAGCGATCTCCGTCTCATAAATTGATTATTTTTTTTATACACGCAGATTAATGATTTATGTCATATATTGTGTACTTTCAATTCTAACTTTTAGAGAGAGGAGGGGAAGAAAGTGAGTCAAGAGTGAGAAAATGAGTTGCTGGAGAATTAAATATTATGAAAGAAATAGAGTTAAAAAAAGTGTAAAAAAGTTAAATATGTATAATACCTACATAATTTTTCTTAATTTGAAAAGTGAACAATTTTTGTAGAACGACCTAAAAAAAAATTTGATTAATTTTTGTGGAACAGAAAGAGAAGAACATTTCTGCTAGAATGTCATTAATCCTGACCCATAAGTCGACGGTGGTGAAATCTAATCGTGAAAGACTTTGATGTGGAACCCATTTAACTAACACCAGGTGGGCACCTTGAACACTCCATGTGCCTTCCAATAACAGGCATTCCATATCAATTAAATCCGAGAAGTGAAACACAAAAAGATCATCTATTTCTTCCACTTCAGCTGACGCACGCAGCCTCCAAAACCGATTCACTATTTGTTGGATATGAGACTTAGAAAAAAAACCTTGAATCCAGAATATTGCCTACCAAGGTATTTGCCTTGCACTCTGACGGGATGCGAAGTAGATCGGGATCTAGGGGATTGAGGTGGCCACATCTTTCGATGGCCAACTCTTCATCATCGTTTGATGACTCAACACCGGAAGCCATGAGAGGAGCAGGGGCGGAACCAGGAATATTTTTTAGGGGGGGGGCAAAAATTATATGTCCGATACCAATTTTTTTAAAAAATGATATTAAAAACAAAATGTACTTATAAAACATACAAAAAGTATTATAAAACACACGCGCTTAACCGGTCGTGTCTCCTTCACACACTCTCTCGCGCTTAACCGGTCGTGTCTCCTTCACACACTCTCTGTACTGTGTGTGTGTGTGTGTGTGTTCTCTAATCTGATCAGATTGGTGTGTGCTTGGGTTTAGCCAACACAAAGACTGCTATTAAGATCAGTGTCCTTTCTAACACATTATGGAGATACACCCACAAGATTTGATCTTCTTTTCCTTTCTTGGGACTGGGAGGGAAAACAACTACCCCCCCCCCCCCCATTCCCCAACCCACCCCCTTCTCTGTTGGAACTTGGGAACTATAAAGCCCCATTAAGACACAAAAAAAAGTACAGCAGCAGCAGCACACTCCAAGCGACAAAGAGACACTCTCAATTACTCGACTAAAGCCAGCCCAATTAAGCCTCTTCCCAAGGAATCGTCACGAGTCTTTTTAATATAATAGGGTGATTCAAGTGGTCTAGATACCCTCTTACCATGTTGTTGGGAAAGGTAGAAGGGATGCCACAGTTGCAGTAAAGGGAGATATAGGAACAGAGCTTATACAAAGTCGAACATACCAACTTTATGGTCATAACAGTGTAGGGGAGATTCCTACATCATATTCTTCAAGACAACATTTATACTTAGCAGAAATGACTCTTGTTCCTCAGAACCACAAAAGTACTTCAGACGCTGCTCGAAAAGCAGTAGGTTTATACCATTTCTAAGGCGGCACAAATGTAGTTCTTTTAAAACGTTCATGAGCTTCTTTTTTTGTCAGAAAATTAAGGTGCTCCAAAAGGCCTAGATACACCCCTTGCCATCTTGTTGGAAAAGGTAGGCCACAGTTGCAGTAAAGAGAAAGAAATGGAATTATATAAAGCTAAGGACACCAACTTTATGGTCAATACAGTGTAAGGAATATTCCCACAGCAATGTGGAGTAGTAAAACTCAAAGAATTTCGATAAAATACTGAATCCATCCACCCCTTTTAATAATGATGACTCGCATTGTTCGGACTTCGGAGCCATAAGAAGCTTCAGGTGCTACACGAGGCACGATTGGTTCATACCCTGTCTGATGGCGGTGCAAATGCAAGATCAGAGAAACAAAACCCACTATGTGGTGGAAGCAAAGGCCCTAATAACAATTGCACCAAATACAAGGCATGCATGGTTACTTAAGTAATTGCAACAGTCAAGTACTGCAAGTCGGATCTAACTTAGACTTTCTCACTAAACAAAGAACAGTAGACAGACATATCCCAGATAACCTAGATCCAACTCAAGGGAACCCCAGAAAGAAACTAACATTGATTCAAGAGTCTACTACATATAGGAAGTACTTGCATGAAAGGTCCAAGCTTCTGATGCTCCGCCAACAGCTCTGTCAAGTACTGACTACACCCACAAACATGATTCACAAAACGAAAAACCCAAGTGAAAAAACTAGAACCCACATCAATCAAGACAACCACGCAGCTATTCTATGTTTTGCAGAGCATAGAAGCTTGGAGAGAAGATGTTTGCAGGCATTCAGTGATTTTCCCTCCTCAAACTCGTTATATTACTCATATTGCCGCTCAAAGACCCCATCAGAGCTGGGTTTTCAACAAAAACCAGCTCCTGCAGAGAAGGTTCCTAATCCTACCCGGCTCATCTATGACTTTGAAAGATAAGAGAAACTAAAAAAGGAAGACTGGAAGAGAATGTACCAAAGCTCCAAAACGACAAGAAGAGAGGCAGGCGGCAGCACCGCAGGCCACAGCAGCCGGCGTTAGTGCAATTCCCAAAAAAAAAATAGTATTATTTTTTTCCCTGAAGCTAGGAGGGGCTTCAGCCCCCTTGCCCCAACGTGCGTCCGCCCCTGGAGAGGAGGGAAAGAGCCGTGGCGGAGAGAAGGGGTGGCACAGTGAGCACGTGTCCACCTCCACCCTTTAGCATGAAGTAATTTTTGTCCACCTCCACCCGTTGGCATGAAGTAGTTTTTGTACTATGAGTCTTATATTAATGGTTTTCTTACTTTGATACTCCTCCAAAAATTTATAGATTTCAATAATTTTTTTGTAGTCATGGTTCTTTTTTCAATATACTCAAAATTATTTCTATAACATAACAATCAAGAAATCCTAACACTTCAATATATTTTTACTTTTATTACTATAGATATGTAGTAATACCTCTATTCCTTTGATGGATGCTTTACTGATTTTTATGTTCAAAATAGAGTACAAATACCAAAAAATAGAATGCAAATTTTATTTTTCAAAATATTATTGTAAGTTTCATCTTTATTAATTTTGGACCGAACGCGCTAAGATACATTTAAAATCTCGGTGCCTATCTTATACAAATTTTTTGGCTTCGCCACTGAGAAAGAGCAAACAAAAAGGCTGAAAATAAAAAGTTGAAAGGCAGATGGATAAATCATACTCATAATCACCCCACAAGCAGCTGAAGCAAGAATCCATTAAATTGGAGTTTTCAAAAATTTGCAAACTGGGCCAGAAAAACAGAAAACCAAAGTGGTTTCAAACATACCCAAGTTGGGGCAAATGTGGAGAGCTGCATCACAATAGAAGAAGCCCTAAACAAGTATCCGTTGTTGGATTTGATCGGTCCAATCCAATTAAGTGGCTTAACGGGTCATACTATTGTTAACTATTTATTTGATTTGGACATTAATTAATTAAATTGGCTAAATAACATTATGGGTCTATTTAATTTAGCATCCAATACACTAATGACTTATTGTGTATAAAAGGCTTATAGACTTTAATCTCTTAATTTTGATAGACGGTTGAGATTTGGCAGGCTTTAGGGTTGATCTTACTACTCTCTCTATATAAATATCTCTTCTTCTTGGAGGCTAGGGCATTATTATGTTTGGCCACTCTTTTGCCTCCTAGACTAAAGAAAAAAATACACCGCTTTATTCCATCAAGAATAGAGAAGAGTAGTGGAGATCAATACCAAAGAGTACGTGTTCGCTTCCGTATCTTGGTGTTCTTTCATCATCGGAATAAAACTCTTGGTTGGTAATCTATGGCTTCCTTCGCTTCCGGTGAATTCGTAACCCTATTGTTCTTATGTTTATGCTATTTTAAGATTCTAATGATCTTGATTATGTGGTCAAGATGAATGAAATAAATCCAACATCCGTAACCTATATGAAAAGTGTGAAGAAACCCAGTAAATGCAAGTGGAGAGTATGCAGCTGAAGGTGATGCGAGGCGAGAGAATGCAGCTGGGGTTGATGCATGCGGAGAGAATACAGCTGCAGTTGGTGAAGCGGGAGATAGTGCAGCTGGAATTGATACAACTAGGTCTAATGCACAAACAAGTAAGCAAGGCATGAAGGATATAATTGAGACAACCAAGAGCACTGAGGCAACGAAGCTACTCGTAAGGGCAATTCCTATAATAAAAAAAAATTGCTGGTTTTTGGAACGATTTCACAGGAATCTCAATCTCTTTTTCTATAAAACTGCAGGAAGGAAAGCTCCGGGTCCTTCAGTGTGAAAATTCTCATGGCCAGCATAATGCTACATCCTGTTTTTCTGATGAAAATATGATTCAGGTATAAAAATGCATACCCCATTTCTCCATTTACCGACTCGAGTGCTTTTCTCATTTTTACCAGGAGTTATCTCTTTATTGAATGATGAGGACACTATTGGCGCTCAAATATTAATGGAGTAAGCAGTGTGTAAAGATTGATGAGGTTTCTTTCAAAGGTAGCACAAAATGTTAGAAATTAGTTAGTTACTAACTGGCATCAACTGCTACGACATGCTATTCTGTGATTCAAAGGAAAGCGCTTTAGAGCTGCCTTGAGCAAACTTGCTCTTGCTGTGACTGTTCATGGCATCTGGGAGGAAGAAATCCTACAATTTTTCGTACCAAAAATCAAGAGATCGGTGAAATAGTTGCGAGAATTGAGCTCTGGATTACATATAGAACGTTGAGCTGGAGGAAAGCTGTCAATTATGCTATTAACAGACAGTTAAGCGAACTATGGAAGATCCCTACCACTGTACTCAGTTGATGAATCTGTACCTGGTAGCTTAGCTTGTTTGTTGGATGGTTAGTAATCTGTAATAATTCTTTGTATTGCGATTTGATTTTCAATGGTAATAAAAGGACCTCTTAATAAAAAATAAAAAAAAACTTTTAGAAATTAGTTACCAGAACTCCTTCAAGTTCTGAGTTATGTTTTAGCGTTGTCACTAACTTGCAGGGGCGGACCTACCTTGTAACTAGGGGGGGGGCTGAAGCACCCCCTGACTTTTAAAATAAATTTTTTTTTTGGCAATTGCACCCCACCTCTCAGCTCTCTCTCCCCAAGATCCCGTCCGAGACTCTCACCTCTGTCTCTCTCATCGTGAGTCACTAAGACCAGGACAGCCAGACTAGACGGCCGTGACCCACTACCCTGTGACTCCGTGAGTCGTGACTCATCAGTCGTGAGCGGTGAGCCCGTGACGCAGGTGATGGCCACTCGTCAGATCTGGACTGGAGACGATCTCACTGACCACCGAGAGGTCCGAGACACCGAAGATGGCAACGGCCAACGGGCGACGATCGCGGACGGACGGACATTCAGATCTGAAACATTTCTCATTTTCTTGAGCTGTTTGGCTGACGGGCGACGGCTATGCCGGCGACGCTGCGACGGGGAGGACTGAGAACTCTACCAGCAGCGTTTGCAAGTTCCAACCTCTTCTCTGCTCTGCCAGCCAGGCGCCGACGATGACGTTGCGATGATGAGGCTCAACAGTCTACATCAGCCTTAATTTCTTGAATTTGAGGCAAGCTTAGCTAATTTCAAGCAATCTGATTTAGCTTAATTTTAGAAATCCGTATTTGCATTTTAGTTTAATTTCAGTAATTGATTCTATAAAAACATGTTTGGTTAATTTGTTTTGCTAATTCTTAATTGGTGATTATTTAGCTTTGTTGGAAGAGTTTGCCTTGATTATATCAGAGAAATTATTGGTGATTTGGTGGAACATCTTAATTATTTGATTAATTTGCTTTGGTAATTTTTAATTGGCTAATTGGGAGTCTAATTCATAATTTGGTGCATAAATAGTTTATAGATGTATTGGAATGTGGCGTTGAGCTTGAGCTTGTTTGGTTATTTAACTTTAGAATTGATAGGTTGAAAATGTACTATTTTGTTAGAATTTGATGTTGTGTTGAGATTGAGAGGTGGAGTTTGAGCTCGGGAAGTTGATCTTAAAATGTGATTTGTGTTGTACTTGTAAAGAGTATTTAATGGTTGTCTTGAAACTTAATAATATCTTTTGTATGCTTTTTTAGTTCATTCTGTTTTTTGTCTATTTTTTTTTTAATAATTTTTTTGATAAATTTCATATATTTTTTGCACCCCCTGAAAAAAAATCCTGATTCTGCCACTGCTGACTTGTTCTTGATTATTATAATCCTCCAGCCCACAGCCCTGTGGTCTTTGAGGCTTAATTGAGTCAAATTGGGATTCAGTTTTTGTAATTGGACGCGCAGATGGTTATTGTTTTATTCTATTGGCCTAATTCTTTAAGCTGAAACCGGTTTCGTACTTCTTCTGGAAGGATGTATATGGTGTCAGAGTGTTGATCATGTGTCGTTATTCTCCAGGGCAATGTTATGGCGTGATCGACAATTGTTCGCTGCTGACTGCTTTAATACTTGAATCTTATGCCCATACAGTTTTCAATCTCTAATTCCTTTTAGATTTGTTTTTTTTTTTTTTACCATAAGACAGGCAGCAAGAATGTGCCAGATATGCGCCTTGTCTGTTCAGCCTATGGTGTTGGGAAAAAGTCCAGTAGGTCGAAAGAATCAATCACCAAGCATCCTACAAGTGTTTCCCTATTGCATGCATCTGCTTGAAAATCTGTGCTGACCCTGAAAAGCAAACTACTAGAGTTTGTAACAGAGAAATATTGCTTCAGCCTTCTACTTCAACCGAGTCTCAGTATACAAGCTTAGTTATACAAGCTCTGTTGTAAGTAGTACACCATGTTTGTACGTTAGAAAGGTTTTGTATGGGGTTTCTGCATCCGGTGCAAAACTTGACTTTCTGTATGGGGTTTCTGTATCTGGTGCAAAACTTGGTTTCTGTATAGGTTAATGTTGATCATTTTGGGTGGCGATTACCAAGAAATGGGATGATAGGATATGAGTGTGTTCCAAAATGGAAGCACAAAAGAATGATTCCCCCACGTCAGTTTGCATAATAGCAAGTCTTGTTCTTTGAAGACTTGAAGTCTGCCACACAGAAATTTGATGTCAATAAGAGACTTGGAGGAGGAGGGTTTGGGCCGGTCTTTGAAGGAAGACTTTTGGATGGTACAAGAGTTGCAGTTAAACGTTTAGATTGTTTGGTCCAAGGAAGGAAAGAGTTCTTAGCAGAGGTCCAGACTATGGGTAACACACACCATATCAACTTGGTGAAATTGTTGGGATTTTGTGCCGAAAGATCGCATCGGCTTTTGGTGTACGAGTACATGAGCAGTGGGTCCTTAGATAAATGGATATTTCACAGAACTTCGAGAGGATGCTCTTGAGTGGGGTATCAGAAAGAAGATCATCCTCAACATTGCAAAAGGACTAGCATATCTTCACAAGGAATGCAAAAGCAGAATTATTCATTTAGACATAAAACCGCAAAATATCCTCCTAGATGAAAATTTTAATGCCAAGTTATCTGATTTTGGGCTTGCAAAGTTAATGGACCGGAATCAAAGTCAAGTGATGACTCAGATGAGGGGAACTCGTGGATACCTGGCTCCTGAATGGTTGAGTAGGAAGATAACAGAGAAAGCTGATGTGTACAGTTTTGGAGTTGTCATGCTAGAAGTTGTTTGTGGGAGGAGAAATTTGGATTACTCTGCGTCTGAAGAAGCTGAAAATTTGCTCGAGATATTGAAGGAAAAGTCCGAAACGAATGAGCTAGTAGACTTGGTTGATAAATGCAACGTAAACATGCAAAGACACGAAGAGGAAGCTGTAGAACTGGTCAGAACTGCCATTTGGTGCTTGTACGCGGATCCAGCTAGAAGGCCCTCTATGTCAACTGTAGTAAAAGGTTTGGAGGGTGCAACCACGAAGGAACATATCTTAGATTTTAGTTTCTTTATGCCCACAACACAAGCAAAATCCAGAGAGGATTTAGTGATGGATTCAGCTTCACAAGAGGCATCAATCTTGTCAGGACCCAGATGAAGTCTCTTCCTCACTCCCTCTCTCCATTGTACTTCTTGAATTAGTCAAGAGAGACTTTTGAGGTAAAGAAATCCTAATTGTCACAATATTCAATTTGCAACAGTGCATCTTCTGTGTCGATTAAATTTGAAACCTTTAACATACTGATGCTCCTTGTTGGGGCAAATTCCACGACAATTTCCCTTTTGCATGTTTCTTTTGCTTGAAAGAAATTTTGAACCTGGAAAACAAGCTACATGAGTTTGCAATCGAGAAAATTGCTTCGGACTTTACTTTGACTCATGAGTTACAGTGTACCATTTAATTTATCTAAGCTCTATATCAGATGGGTACATTTCACATCTTGTAGCATAGGCTGAAATTGATCATTTTTGCTTTTGATTCATTCCTTATCTATTTTTGTAAGAGGTTAGAGTTAGTTTCGCCAAAACTGAAGTAGCAGCAATATTGCCGAGGAAGAAATTTCAAGTGTAGTAAATAAACCAGGCAGTAGATATTATTTTGGAGTGAGGCAGAAGAAAAGAATGAGGGAAAGAATTTTATCAAGTTCAATACCAAATGATCGTTATTAATTATGCGGCGAACACCTATTCAAACTCTAGAGTTTCTTGCAAACTGCTTTTAATACTTTTTGTCTAGATTTTGCAAAAAATAACTTAAAACTGATTCTGAAAACCGATTATGATTTAATCTACAATTAGGTTTTGAGAATCAAACCCTAAAAAATGCATATATTAGCAGTAGAAGACTGAATTTAGTAAAAGGACTCCTTATCTGCTGTGTGTTCTCGGGCCTGTGTTAAAGAAGCCAGCCTACATGTACAATTAATTAAGATTGCCATAACTATGAGGAAACCACTAATCACTTGTTCTTTACCTGCGAGTTTACTCAGCATAGCTGGTTTGCTAGCACAGTTGCCGTTAAACCACAATGCTGTCAACAGGCAAGGATGGGTTCTGGTTTATCCATTGCGCAACAAAGTAAGTTCAAAGTGGGGAGAGGAAACCACAAATTCTAATTCAATCTACAGAATTGTGTTGGAGCCTCTGGAAAAGAGGAATATATACTAGGGTGTTCCGTGGTGCAATTCCTCAGTCTCTTAGAGTGCAGGATAATAGGCAGCTCCTTATTGAGTGGTAACAGGCCCAAAACTTTGGAAAAATGTTGCAGGACAAGAGGCTTGCTAAGCCAAGATACATTCAAGGTAATAATGTTAACGTTTGTTTTTTGCAGAAAATATATGTGGCGTTGTAGCAATAGCCTTCCAGATGGAGATGCAGCCACAGCCAACTTTTGCTTGTAGAAATTGATGCAGCCTGGAAAAGAAGAAGACAGAAAGCTGGCTAAGGAGTATTTTGGCACAGAAATTAGGAGCGGACTGGGGACAGCAATGAAGGCCGAAGCTCATAATCCTTTACATGCTGAAGCCCTTGCTGGTTGCTGTCTTTAAAGCAGTGAAGTGGTTTCTTGCATGCTGGGGTTAGAGCTGATCCCAGGAATTTGATCAATGCTATTGCCTCCGGAACTGCAACTCATTTTCTGTATCCTGTGGTGTATTAGATTGAGTTTTGTGAAATCAAGCTGGTGCCAAGTAGAGCGGTTAAGGAGGCACATATGCATGCAGGAGAGAATTTCGTTTGATCAATTACATTGTCCACTTTTGGATAAAAGAGTCTCAAACAAGTGCAGTAAATGATTTAGAAGGCGAAATTTTGCATCCTAGCTACTCTTGCACTTCATTTTATTGAGTATTTACCTTTCATTCTCACATTCGAAACTAATCATATTTGAATCTCCATCGTACGTGTATTAATAATATAAAGAAAAAGATGGAGCTACAACAGAGTATTGGCTAGACCTGGCAAAAATTGATCCGGACCCGCGGGTCTACCCGTACCCGGGTATATGTAATTTTTATGCCTATATATGTAATTTTTAGGATTCAAGCATCTCATTTTATCATCTTCTCACTTTCTGTTGCTTCCGCCACACCTTGCCTCTCAACTCTCCCTCACAGATCCCTCTCTTAAGTCTCTCTCTTTCTCACAGATCTGCCAAATCATGACCATAAACATTGAATCTCCATTGTACGTGTATTAATAATATAAAGAAAAAGATGGAGCTACAACAGAGTATTGGCTAAATGCTAATTATATGTAATAACGAGACTAATTGTGGTAGTTACAGTACATTGTTTCAAAGGTCAACCATGTCATTTTTATTAAAATAAACATTGAAACCCTTTCTCTCCTCCTCCCTCTCCCACAACGATGCTGTCACCTCTCCATCCTCCCTTTTGGTCACTCCCCTTCACCCACCCAAACCCTCCCCGCCTACCCCTCTGGCGCTTCTCACCTCCCCCCTCCCTTTCTGCTCCTGCCTCCGATCTCTATGTGTGGTTGCGTGTCCATTTGCATGCTCGCACACAGTGAGTGTATTTTTGCCGATCAATGAGTGTGGGTGCACCAATCTTTTTGTGTGGGTGTAATGGAGGTGAGAAGCTAATGCGGCGATAGAAGGTTGGTTGTGGTAGCGACGACAACATTCGGTGCTGGCAGTGGTGTGGGACGGCGACAATGCCTAGAAGGGGGTGTGGTTCTCCATGGTTTGATAGCGGTTTAGTAGGTGCCACTGGTGGCGGTAGACGGTCCATTTTAGTCACACTGTAAGGTTATCGCCCAAAAGGATCACGTGCTTGTCACATGGTCACCGTTTTGGGGGGTAATTCTGTCAAGGCATGCCAATCGACTTGTTTTTGTTTTGGTGGAAAGAATGAACATATGAAGAAACAAAAACCAGAGGGGCTAGGGATTTTCAAACAAATCGATAAGCAAGGACGACAAATTAAAGATCGATTAAAGGGTTTGTGAGTGAAATCGAAAAGCAAGGGCAACATGAGATCGACCCAAGCGTATGTCTCCCTCGAAGCAAAAGCGTGAACTGTGAATAAGGAGATTCAAATACCGTAAGTTTATTTATTTTTTGATCTATTGCATTTTTTTACCTTAGGTTAAGGATATGCGCCGTGGTTGCTTAATATTTTATTCTTTTTGTCTGGGTGTTTGCTTTTGGCCTATGAAGTACAGGTGCACCATTTTGACCAATGCATCAGCACTGCGTATGCGTGCCTAGAAATTTTCTTTTCACAATCTTTTCAATTATTCAAACATATTGGTGCGGCTTGGATATGGGTGGAGACGTCTTGGACACGCTTCAGAAGCATTGAAAGTTTTTTGGGGTCAAATTCTAAGAACTTCAAATTTTGGGGGTCTGAACATAATCTCCTTTTATACAATAAAACATAATTGTCCAACCAAAAAAATCAAGTAGGGTGTTAAGATTGAGGGTTAACAAGGGTTTTAAGAGGAAAGGGAAGAGGAAGAAGCACCAGCAGCCATCGGTAACCTGATGCAGCAGCATAAACCGACGATCAAAACTGGTTCTCACTTGTTTAGAATAACCAAAAATGAAAAACAGAGAAGATAAAGCTATAATGAGCAAAAAACGGCGACGATAGAGGCGAGGTAGCTGTGATGATTTGACAGTAGATCTGTCGTTGACTAAAATTAGTAGGTATTTCTTGTCGGGTCTTTCAATTCTGATTTCCTTGCCTCCCTTCTTTAATCAAATACTTCTTTTGTTAAGGATGTGGGGCTTTTTCGCTTGTGGCATTTGGTAGTCCACGTGCATTAGTGGACCTCGAGCCTGGAAAGGCCAGTGAAAACAGGATTTGGATTCCCTGCTGTAACCATGGTTACAGCAGGGGTGCTGTCCCATGTGTGTGAGAGGGGGAAGAGAGAGAGAGGGAAGAAGATAGAACCATGGTTATCTCTCTCTTCCCTCTCTCTCTCTCTTCTCTCTCTCTCACATCAACATGGGACAACACCCTGCTGTAACCATGGTTACAGCAGGGGATCCATATCCGTGAAAATGTGTCTGCGTTGTCATGTTATTCTGTTATTGTAACAAAGAAAAAAAAAACCTAAATGACTAAATTCGCCAATGTCAACTTTGAAAACAAAGATGACGAGTTCGGGGACCAAGTTATATAACATAAATGTTTTAGGCACCCGCTATACCCTAACGGTTTCTACTATGTTTTGGTAACTTTTTGTCCTTTAAAACATGTAATAAATATGCATGAAATAAATCCTAATCCAGCACATAATTTTTGATTTGATCCCAATATTAGGGGTTGAGTGGCATAGTCAGATAAACTGGAATCAAAATTACGTAGTTCTGAGTTGGCCATATGGGAGGTGACCTAAATTTCAATCTTAGGAACGACTTCAGCTAGATGAATAAAGATCTAATTTGAAACTATCTTTTTGTAGTTTTTTTGGATGCTTGACCGAGATATGGTTGCGGGGAGGGGAGACAATCTAATTCTCCTAACCTAATCAATCTACCAAAAAATGCAAAATAACCTCGAGATTGAGGTTGCTTAAATAACTCGAGATGAATCCACGATGCGAATAGACTAAGGAAATGGAATGAACCTTACTCTTGTAGAATATTCACTAGAAATAATGCGCCAAATGTAGGAAGAGAGGTCCAAAATTTCCAAACGGAAACTAAGCAAGACCCCCACGACCTTGTAACGCAAAGGATCAATTTATAGGGGTGTGGGGTTGGTGAAAAATGGTAAAGATGACCTTTTTCGAGGCTAATATCTCTGAGAAAGAAGAATTTTTTTTCTAATCAAAGATTGAAAAAGTCAACTTACTGATTTGTCAGACATCGGCCAGTTCACCGCTTAATTAAATAAGATTTTCCCCAAATTTTAGGAAAATTAATTGACCTAAATTCGAAAAAGATTTATGAAAATACAGATGAGATGTACCAGATTTTGAGAATTATTCCCAAGTCACATCTGAATTAAAGAATTAAAATATATCAAGGATTAATCACAAATCAATTCTGAGTTATTTAAATCAAGATAAAATTTCTTTACTGGAATTAAACCTAACTTATTGGATTGGTTTAATTAACTGGATGAGACTCTGACTGGACTATACTAACCTAGAACCATGATTGGACTGGGCCTTTATAGGATCAGACTTAATTCAATAAATCATGCTCACTATATTACTACGCCTAACCCATTAATAATAAACATAATTATCAATAAAGCCCAATAAATAACAACAATATAAAAACTACGAAAATTGAGTGTCTACAGAGTTCCTCGGTGACGAAGCTCTTCACCAAAAGAAACACATTGTTGCCGTAGAAATACTAAAATGACCATAAGACTTATTAATGACTCAGAGACTTACACAAATATGAGGTCGGACGTTTGTAAGGCTTCCTACGCATTCCTGGAAGAGGAATCAGACAAGTATAGTTCAAAGAGAGAAAATTACTCAAAGACGAAGCCAACATAACAACTATTGGTCGTCGAGCAACATCAAAAGGTGAAACTGAAGTTGAACCTCATCCAGAGCCGGAGCCAACATATGAACAATTGGTCGCCTGAAGAGGGGCGTATTCCTTGAATTTGCAGCCGCCAAGATGATGAATGCTCGTCTAGGAACATTAAAGGAACTTATGTCTAAGAGCCAAAACCAACAAAACAATGATTGGTCAAACATAAGATGCAACCCTAAAAGCCGAAGCCACCGTAGTAACAAATAATCATCTAAGGATACTATAAAGGGACTAACCTTTATCTGGTGCTAGAGCCAACATAACGTTAGTTCCCAGACAAAGGGCGTATTCGTAGAAGCCAGAGCAACCTTAAGGATGAATGGTCGTCCAGGAACACTAAAGAAACTTATGCCTAGGAGTTGGAGCCAACATAACAACTTTTGGTCAATTAGACATAAGGCGCATCCTTAGAAACCAGAGCCACCCTAACAACGAATGGTTTTTTAGGGATACTAAAAAAGGGCGGTACATCTAGAAGCTGGAGCCAATGTAAGAATGATTGGTCATCTAGATCTACCAAAGACTTATGACTAAGAGGCAGTGCCATGGTAATAATGACTGGTTGCTTAGCCATGAGGCGTAGTATTAGAAGCCGAAGCCACCCTAGCAATAAATGGTCGTCTAGAAATATTAAAGGAAACTTACACACCTATATATATATATATATATATATATATATATATATATAAGCCGAAGCCAATGTAACGATGATTGGTCACATAGGCATAATGCACACCCTTAGAAAACGAGGACATATGGTCGTCTAGGGATACTAAAAAGTCATTTCTAAGAGCCAGAGCCAGCATAACGACGATTGGTCATCTAGATGCACCAAACACTTATGACTAAAAGCTAGAGCCAATGTAATAGTGATTGGTAGGTTAGCCATAAGGAAAACTCGCCACCTAAGAGTCGAAGCCACAGTAACATGGGGGGGGGGGGGGGTTCAGTTTGTTTAGAAGCCGGAGCCAACATAATAACGACTGGTCGTGTAGACACCTTGAAGCTTATGACTAAAAGCCGCAGCCAGCATAACAATGATTGGTCTCTTGGCCATAAAGGAGAATGCATATCTAAAAGCCGGAGCCAACAACATTTGAAAGCGGCTGGTCATTTAGATACATTGATATTTAGAAATGCCACTTAAAGTCAAAGCCAACAATGCCCACGAGCTGTTGGTCATTGAGGGACATAGCCAGATAGATCAATTAGTTATCTTCTGAAGTTGGCCAAAAAGATTAAAGTTACTTTGGCAGTAAGGGCCTAGACGTGGTACTGGCCTTACACCGTGCACATCTACAAGTTGAGCAACAAAAATCACATAATTGGATTGGAAGATACTCCCATGACAAGGGATAAAAATGTGATTTCAACGCATACAAACACACAAGAAACTAAAAGTGCATAGGCAAATAAGCTGGGAAAAATGCAAATCACACATGAAGACAAGACAAGCAAACCAAGAAAAAGGGATCATACACGCATGCAGAGCACACAAGCACAAATAAATATTCATTTACAATTTATATTTTTTTAAGTGGTACCAAACAGATTTGGATACCGATTTAATGAATGTTTTAAATCCCTAAACCAGGCCAGCTGGTCAAAAGGTAAGAAAGTTGCATGGGAGAACAATTTTTGCACTCAAAAGCCCAACTTTAATGAACGCGATTCAGGGTCTGACTGAACCCTGAATCTCTTCACATCACGTCTCTGTCAATCACTCAAAAGTAGATCAAAAAGGAAAGGGAAAATCAGCCATTGATCCCCCTATACTATACACGTTGTATGATTTCCCATTTTAGTTCAAATTTAAGCATTAACAAACCCCCCCTACGCGCGCGCGCACACACAAACATAAATACCTATTTTATTTCCTTGCCATATTATAGTTGAATGACATTCTTCCAAAACCATTTCTCTCATCTCCCTCACTTCCACCCCATCGATTACCCCTACTTCGCCACCCATTTCCACTGTCAACCACCCACCACCACACACACCCATACCCACACTTTGCCCCATTTTCCTTCCCCCTATCCCATGGTCCCCCCCAACACACACACACACACACACTCTCTCTCTCTCTCTCTCTATCCCTCTCTCTCTCCCCCCATCCATCCACCCACACACACAGAAAAAAAGACCTAAACCAACCCACCCACCCACATGCACACAAACACAAACGCAAGCATGCGCGCGCCTGTATGTGTACACACACACGTAAACGCACCCACACCCCTCATTTTATGCGCACAAACGCACATGCAACAAAACACATGCCCATCCACCCACCCAGTTGACCCTTCCACCCCAACCACCACAAACACACACTCGCACACACTACTCTCACACTCAAGCACACACCACTACTCACGCGCGCGTACACACTCAGTGAACACATACAGACATACAAACACATACCCACCCACCCACACATACCCCTACCACTGGTTGCCTCCCCACTTCCCCCCACCTGAGACATACCTAAACACACACACGCATGCACACATACATGCACAAGCATACGCGCACGCATGCGCGTGCACACACACACACTCTCTACACACACACATACACATAACTACCCACACAAACACCCACCCAACCACCACTGTTACCCTCGTCACACACACACACACACACACACACAAACAAACACTCACCTATTGTACACGTATGAAAAACACACCCATCACACGCACAGACTGAAAACACACACATACACACGCTCGCATGCGCGTGACATGCACTCACAAACACAGACCCACACACACACACACACACTACTCGCACGCGCGCGCGTACACACACACATACTGTATGCACACTTAAACTCACACACATCCATAATGTGTGTGCATTTGTGCATGTATCTAGCATTGTGTGTGTGCTCAGTGGGCTGATGGGTGACCTGGATGGGGTGTGTGTGGTGATGGGTGATGGGGGTGACAATTAGAAAGTTGGGGAGGGGAGTTGATAGGGCAGTACAGAATAAGAGGTGAAAGTTGTGAAGGGCAAAGTTATCATTTAAAAAAATAAAAAAAAATTGATAGTCAACTGGTGTGTTGGCCACACACTGTTAAAATTGACAGTGTCCACTTAAGGTCCCCAATTTCCTTAACTGTGAAGGGGTTTGGTAATTAAATTTGATCGGGGGAGGGGGGGGGGGGGGCGTTGGGTTGGGGAACGGAATGCGCGATGTGTATGATACAAATGGGTCATTAGCCTAAGAAATCCTAATCCTACCTGGATTTAGCCCAATTGTACTCATTTAAGAATAAAAGCTAAGATTTTTCAGCCCTTTACTCAACAAATTTCTTCATTTTAAGGCTTTTTTTGAGCCTGGGAATTTTTTGAAGGCAGTGTGCCACAATGGTGATTCCTTTGGGGACCAAAATTAAAAGACTAGAATTGAAGTGTTTTTGTTGATTTGTTTGGCCTTGGTGATTTTCATTATTGTGTAGGATGTATAATATGCATTAGTTGTTGTAATTGTATTTTCACTTCATGACCCACGCTCGCACATGCTTGTCGCACCCCACCATTCGAGGGCAATGATTCAATGATTGAACCTTTCGAGCTTCCTAGTTGCTAGGCAATTTTTGACTGTACCCTCACCTCCAAAGCCTAGTACCAGGAAATCTTGGTATTTTGGTATGTTAAATAACTTATGTACACATACCAATGACCAACCATTATTAACTACACGGGTCAAGGGTGAGAGGTACATCGTACAAGTTAAGCCGAGGGGGTGACCTTTAACCAAAAATTGAAGAAAACACACACCCATACCATATTTAGTTGTCTACCTTTAATGGGAAACCAGACCGTAATATGATACATTAACTGGAAAACCAAGCGATTTACCCCCAAAAACGATTGGTATTCCCACTAAAAGATAAACACAAAATACGTGCTCCTGATTAACCAACCGGTTCTACAAGATAAATAGGAAGGTTTATCAGAACACGCCTTTTATACATGATTAAACTGGCTGGTTTAACTTTTCAAAAATGACTCAAAATGTAGGCTGCAAATCTACGGGTGAGTAAACCCTAATTCGTAGTATCTGATGGTTCATCCATGACCATGCTTTCAAGGTAATCAAACCGATAGCCGAGGTGTCTATCACGATTAAAAACACCTGACGGACCAATCAACCGATAAACTCAAAAGTTTTACCGAACGTTTGTCCACCACTGACCAAACCGATCAGTTTGCCTTTTGATCTTTATGTGGCCTGGTATGCTTATGTGGTCCTCTGATTGTGTGGTCCTATTTTCTTCGCTGAGTCATCTTTTGTTTTCAATTTTCCTAGGGTAATAAGAAAAAAAATCCTAAGAAAAAGAAATTAAAAAGAATAATAATAATAACGATAAATAATGTACATATGTGGTCCTAACTTCTTCATCGAGTTATCTTTTATTTTCCTTTATTTCCTAGGGAAAAAAAATAAAACTTAGAAATTTTTTTTAAAATGTCAAAAGAAAAGAAGTAAAAATAAAAAATTCAAGAAAAAAGAAAAAATATTTGTTCAGATAAGTGTCATGGTGACTGTCCTTAGCCAGTCAAGAACATACCAAGTTTTCTAAAAACAAGAGATAATTGCCCGACTGCATAGACTGAATTTATAATTGACCAATCACTTCACGAACTTATAAAAATTAAAAATAATAAAAGAAGATGATTTAATTTGAGTTTAAGCCTAATGGTCTACCTCTTGTTTGGCACTTTTTTATGCACTTGAGGGATCATCTTGCTTTTGGCGGGCGATGGTTGTGAGGGGTTGTCCAAGAAAAGAAGTCACGGTTTTTTCTTGATAGTCTCTTAAACTCTCACCCGAATGTTTAGATTTCAAACCAAATTCTTCTATTCGATTAAGCAACAAAAATTATAAAATTGAAAAGACTGTAATCATCACTCCCAAGAGCAGAAAAGAAGTGTCCAACGAGATAGACCAAAAAATAATAAAAAGAAGATGATTTTGAATTTAAGGCTAATGGTTTATCTTTTTTTACACTTCTTTTCTATGCTTTAGGGTGATGATTACCATCTTTTCAAGTTTTAAATTTCAAATGTTTAACCTAAGAGAAGAATTATGTTTGAAATCTAATCATTTGACTGAGATTTTAAGAGACTATCAAGAAAAAGTCGTGACTTCTTAATTTTCTTGGTCAACCCCTCACAACCGTCACTCACCAGAAGCAAGCCAATCCCTCAAAGATAAGGTGTTGCCATGATTTTCTCCTATTCCAATGTCAATCATGCTCTTTCCTAGCATGGATCACTTATCTTGAAAGAACAAAAGAAAGACAGAAAAGCCTACTAGGCTGAAAACCCTAAAATTAAGGCGGTCTAGGCAAATGTTAGGGCAAATAATAATAAAAAAAGAACTCAAAATAATATGCGCTTGCATGGGTCCTGCTTAAATGAGCATTTCTAATGATTGGAGGCCATTGTTTGGTCACCGCATATCATCTTGATTACGCTATGTTAAATTTTTTAACTTGCTAGCCATTTGTGCCTAAACAGTGTAGCCTTTCTTTTTAGAAGAATATATTTTTAATCTTGAGGCGGCTTTGAATGTCTATGTCCTGTAAAGCTAACTCAACATGGAAGAGGTTCCCTCTCATAGAAACCAAAATATTAAAGATAGATGATGAATGAAATTGTGACGATCATTTGTTCGATCTCAAAAAAAGATAAGATATTGAAAAAAGAAGGAAGAAAGAAAAATTGATAGGGTTGAAGTATGATTGTAAACATTCAATGCATAGATTTATCATTGTTTGAGTTTGAAGGATAGATATTCAGCATCTATTGTTTGAACAATGTCCGACTTGATTCTTCCAATGAGGACACGTATACACCTTAGTCACCTTTAAGGCTCGATCTTCAGGGGCACAAAATAGGGACTTTGATTTTATATTTGGGTTTTTTAGCCTTACTACTATTTGTTTGTTAGCCCACACCCTCGCCTACATTTTGTCCCATATCTGAAGTTCTGTTTGAGGTTACACTTGTCTAAGGGAGTCAAACTATCTCTTACATTTTGATGAGGTCAAAAAGAAAAAAAAAAAAAAAAGATAATGGTTCATTCACATTTTAAGCTTGCTACATTACGATATGATATGGCTTGTTTGGTGACCTTTTGAACTTGATGAGCACCTCCATGTGGCTTGATGATGACTCATTAATTTTAATGACCTGTCGTCATGCCCCTTTTTTTTTTTTTTTGCCTCGGTTTGATATTTTTGCCACCACTTCATCTCGTGGCTTATGAGTTTTTATCTTGCACATGATAGTCATTCACTTTTGCTCAGCCCATTCATATACATTGAACTTTTGGCTTATCACAGGACAAGATCCCATCAGCTGCACAACTTATACAGCCTTACAACATACACATCAGCCTCACAGTTCGGGCACCTACATCCTCACTACCCACTTTTGGGCCCAATATTTTTGTGGTAGTCTTGAGGATTGTAACTCACGTGTTTAAGTTAAGAACTAACTTATTCCGTGAAGTTGCCTGACATTTAATAATGTGGAATTGAATGTTTTCCATTAAAAACTTTAGTGATCTTCCCCTCTTTGGGTAGACATAGACGTGTTAAAAAAGTGGGTATCATTACCTTAACTTTTGGATGAATAAATGCAAAAGAAAAAGAGAATAGATCTTGAAGTGATTGGCTGGTTATCGGGAATCAAAATGATTTTCCATGGTCTCAAACAGTGAAAGTGATACTATCTTTGTCAATGTCTTTAAGGTGTTTTCCCACGTGATTGCCTTTTCATTATAGTTATTTGCATTTTGTCTAGAGGCTCCATATGATTCCCCTTTCCTAACAGTCGTAATATTGTTATCTTTCCCCAATCCACTGCATAGATAGCATCGTCTGCATGCATTTTTGTCTAGGTGCTTCCTGTGATTCCCATCTCATGACAATCAAAATAACACCAGTCTTCTCCGGCCCATGGTAGGTTTAGTTTTGCCTACATGTATTTTGTTTAGGAGCTCCCTGTAATTCCCCTCCCTTAACAGTCAAGATAATGTTTGTCTTCGTGTGTGTTTGTTTTCTCTAAGAGGGGTCTACGTGATTTCCTTCTTTGGACAGTCAGGGACAATGTATGTCTCTCTCTGCTTTTACCTAAGGGCTCCTTATGATTCCTTTTTACCGAAAGTCTTGATATAATCTTTATATGCTTATCCAGTCTATTGCATGGTTTATATTTGTCGGCATTCATTGTTGTTTAAGGGCTCCCTGTGATTCTCCTTTCATGAATCTCATGATATTGTCTGTCTATCACGGTCCAATGCATGGTCAACATCGTCTGCATGCATTATTATCTAGGGCTTGCTGTGATTCCCCTCTCATGACTGTCGTGACTGTGTCTGTCTTTTACCCATTTCATTGCATGGTTAGCACCGTCTGTACACACTTTATCTAGGGGCTTCCTGTCGTCTTTTCTCCCATGACAGTCATGAAAGTTTATGTCTTTCGTTCACCCGGTCCAGTGCATGGTTAGCATCCGGTGCATGCATTTTGTCTGGGGGATCTCCATGGTTCCCCTTTCACGATAGTCGTGATAGTTGTAGCGAACCACCTCAAAACATCGTGAGTCGCCATGTAATTAAGTTTTAAGAAAAACCCTGGAAATGACTCTAAAATGCCCAAAGAATAATTAGTCTATTAAAAAACAAGAGATGGGTCGGGGACTAAGTTATGTAACGGGAATGTATTAGGCACCCACTACACCCTTTCGATCTCTACTTCATTTCTATTGATTTTTGGCCTTTAAAAACATGCAACATGTAACATGTACAATAACACTAAACATAAGTTTACTTATATTATTGGCTTGAATTCGAAATCGGGGGGTCGAATGGCCTACGTATTCGGTTAGTCTTAAAACTACCGTAGTTTGACTACAACCTTACGGGAGGCGACCTACACTTCAATCTTAGACTCGAACTAAGAAATGAAAAGAAAAAACTCTTTTTTGAGTTTTCAAGTAATAGAAATGTGATCGCAGGGAGAGAAAACACTTTAGAATAAATTTAAACTAGTCTAGAAAGTAGTAAATATACCTCTAGAGAATTCTCTCATCTAAAAGACTTAGGAACTCCTTTGTGACGGACCCACGATGCGATTGACTCAATACTCTTTAGAAATGAAATAGGAAGTGCTAGATCCCCCGTAGAAATGATCTACCACTTTCAAGAGAAATAGTATTAAAGCTCTAGGGAGAAAAAGCTTGTCCCAAAAAATATAGCCAAAAGACCCTACTTGCAGAGATTTGGGCGCCATAAATGAGAAGGATGACTATCCCAGTTTGTGATTTAGGGATAGAGCTGGATATTTGATGAAAATTCGAAGCTTGAAAAAAGTCAACGAACCGGCCTGTTCATTCTTTGGATAAATTGGCTGGTTTCGATGAATCAGCCGTATCACCCAATTTTTTTTCGAATTCCGAGACAATATTTGCTGCTATTTTGGTAATTTTCTCGGATGTAATCATATGGGATGAACCAGATTCGAGAATTATCTCAATATCTCACAAAAACAATTATTAATCACATATATCAAGGATAAATCAAAAGATATTTCCAAGTCATCTAATCAATCACAATTTGTTGACCTTAACTTGGGTTAAACCTAACTAAATGGACTAGTTTAACTAACTGGTCTAAACTATAACTATACTGGACTGGACTGGAAAATTTCTCTGGACTAGACTCAAACTGGATTTAACTAGACCCCTTATTAGACTTAATTAAACAGATTAGGCTCATTATATTATTAGGCCTAAGCGTATAATAGTAATAACCTAAAATTAATTTGCAATAAAGTCCAATAATCATTTAATTATTAAAATCACTACGAAAATGGGTTGTCTACAGAGCCCTTCGGTGAGGGAGCTCGCTTGCGGGTGAACATCATCGTAAAAGAATGACACATTTTTGTAGTAAAAACATTACAAGACTCAAACCGACTCAAAGACTCACCCAAATATGAAGTCAGACCTTTATAAGGATTCATATACATCCCTGGAATAGAATCAGACCAACATAGTTTTGAAAGGAATATCATTTGAAGCTAGAGCCAACAATAACAACGGTTGGTCATTGATTGACATCCAAAGGGTAACTGAGATTAAGCCTACTCTGGAGTCGGAGCCAACATTACCAACGATTGGTCGCCAGATGAGGGGTGCCCCCTTAGAACCCGGAGCCAATAGTAATGTCGATGGTCCTCTAGGGATACTAAAAATGAATTAATCTTTAATTGGAGTCAAAGCCAGCAGTAACAACGATTGATCGCAAGATAAAGGGCGCATTCCTAGAAGCTAGGGCAAACAGTAACAACAATTATAAAAAAGAATTTATAAATTTGTCATCTAGCTTGAAAATCCTTTTATAAATCACCAAGGACTTGGACGAGATCATTGAGTTGAGGGAATTCTTCAGCCATTTGAATCCACTTAAGTTTTCCATATTTGTCCGAATATTAGAGCTTCGTGCTCATGCTAGAGCTTGTTACCTTCTAAAAGAAAATATTTTAGGCTTTTTAAATTTTTTTGAACAGTCTAGTTCTTTTTTTTTTTTGGACATTTTTTTGACTGTATAAATTGTACTAGACTAAGCAAAAACAATGATTATATATACCAATCAAAATAAATCGGAAAAAGATAATCAAGAAAGTGCTAGGAAAATAAAATGAAATAAAACAAAAACTAAGGTTCTGGCTTATTATCGTGCTCAACTCGACATTGGGAAAGCCTTTGAACATTGCCTAATATGGGACGATTTGAGCTGAATATATGATGTCATCTTCTTAATCAGAGGAGGAAAGATCTAGTGCCCGAAGAGATATCTAACTCCTGTTTGCTTGGTGCACTTGGCAGAAGTTCTTCTTTCATACTGGACTCGACAAAAGTTGTTCAAACACTTCGGCTCTAGGGGCATGCCGATTGCCTAGTGATAGTTGGCTCCCACGAAACCACCTTTCGTGGTCTAACAATATCATTGTCTGCGAACATCCTTGGCTGAGCGTTATGATTCTTTTGACTAGACTTCACTATTTGGCTTTCCATCCCTGCTTATGGTTCCTTTCTTGATGAAGTCTTTCACTTGATGAGATAATTTGACAATTCTAACTCCATAGCCGTCTTTGTTTATTCAGCGGCCAAGACAGTGAGTCTTTCACTTTATTATTGTTATTATATTATTGTTTTAAATTTTTTTATTCTAAGAATTGTTTATAGGACTTCTTACTTTCTAAGCGAGAAAATAAAAATATTTTGGACTCTTCGAAAAAATGAATTTTCTGTTATCCTAAGAATTGGTTATAGGACATTTTTTTTTTTTACATTAAGTTTTAAATAGAACTGAAGAAAAATGACTCAAGATAGGAAACTATAGCCTAGATAGGACCACACACACATATAAGCACACCACATTATGAAACATTAAACTTGACGATTTTTACCCGTACAGGAACTTGACCTTACGGATCAACGGGCCACTTAACCTTATGGATGAACCATATGGTTGTTCAGTGGGTAATTCTATAATTTTGGGAGAAGGTTTGAAAAAGTGGGGTACCGACTAACTGCTTGTAGGTTAACCGGCCGATTGGTCAGTGGGGTTATTTTGGATCTTTGAAAAATTATGGGGATGTTTGACTAGCTGTCTGATTGATTTTCCTGGTTGGTTAGTGGAGTAAGTCAGGGTTTTTGGAAAAAGTACGGGAAGGTAATGTTCTGACTTAACTTTTTGGTAACGTTGTGGTTTAACAGGCTAGTTAGTTAAGGGGTTGGAGGTTTGGATATCTAGAAAACTCGGGGAAAGCTGAGGTTATGGTGAAAAACTCTAGGAAGGTTAGGGCTTTGACTAACTGTTCGATAACCTTATGGGTTAACCAGCCGGTTAGTCAGTGGGTTGGAAGTTTAGGATTTAAATTTCATTGGAAAGTTAGGACTTTGACTGACCATCTGGTAACCTTAGGGGTTAATCCATCGGTTGGTTAGTAGGTCTAGGGCTTGATTTAGATTAAATTTGGGAAAAAAAAGGGTGATTAACAGTGTGGTCATCCGAGTGGATGAACCGATTGATTGATCTGTAGGGTCAGGGTTTATTTCTAGGTGAAATTTTGGAAGAGAGGGGCGCTAACTAACCGTCCAGTCATCCAGATGGATAAATAGACTGGTTGGTCAGTGGGTTGGATCAAGGTATAAACCATCCAATTTTGAATTTTTTCAGGTAATGCATTTACTGAGTAACCGTCGGGTCAAGAGCTCCAGTTAGTGAGAATGTCCCCTTCTTCGTGAGATTACTAGTTAGTTTACAGAATATTTGCTGATTTCCCTGCCAACATACCATAGGCCAATACATGTATTCTCGCAAAAAAAGGCGAAACACCGAATGATCCGGGTGTGTGGTTTCTCTTTCAACAGTGATGTAAGGTCACTCAATCGGCTCGACAATGCCATATACCTCTTGCCCGTAACTCAGGTAGTTAATAATGAGCGATCACCAGTACACGTACAAGTCGTTTAATATACCAAGAAACCAGGAGGTCCAAGGGCTTCAAGCCTTTCCCTCAAGTGGGTGGGTTAAGGACAGGTGTGCGTGTCTGTGAGGTATATAAATAAAAGCACATGTACTACAGTTATATCACATTATACATGTTGTACAACACCAAAAAAAATTACAAAAATTAATAGAAAGTTTTTGAAGTCTAGTCCTCTTAGTGTTTAGACCCCAGCGAAGTCGGCACTGTAACAAACCGCCTCGAAACATGGGGAACCTCCATCTCATTTAATTTAAACAAAGGAAAAAAAATATGAAAAATCCTGAAAAATAACTCTAAAATTTCCAAAGGACAACTACTCTATCAAAAACCGGGAGATGGTTTTAAGGATTAAGTTAAGTAGCGGGAAGGTGTTAGGCATCCGCTACAGCCTTTTGTCTCTATTTTATTTCAATTGCTTTTTGGCCTTTAGAAAACACCTAACACCTAACATGTACAATAATACTAATATGTGGAATAACATTTACCATGGTTGAAATTTGACAACGGGGGTCAAATGGCCTATGTATCCAGTCGGACTAACCGGAATAAAAATCATCGTAGTTCGACTCCGACCCTATGGGATGCAATACACTTCGGTCTTAGACTCGAACTATGAAATGAAAAGAAAATACTTTTTTTTTTTAGTTTTCAAGTAATAAAAATGTGATCACAGGGAGGGGAAACACTCTACACTATTATAATGTAAACTAATCTAGAAAGTAGTAAATATACCTCTCGATAATGCTTTCGTCTAGAAGACTTGGGAACTCCTTTGTGACAGACCCAAGATGCAATTGACTCTAGACTCTTTAGAAATGAAATATGAAGTGCTAGATTCCTCTTAGAGATGATCTACCACTTCTAAGAGAAATGGTATAAAAGCTTATCCCTAAAAATGTAGCACAAAGACCCTATTTATAGAGGTCTGGGTACCAGAAATGATATGATGACTATCACAGTCTGTGATTTGGTGATAGGGCTGAATATTTGACAAAAATCTGAAACTTACAAAAAAAGTCAAGAAACTGGCCGGTTAATACCTTGGACAAACTGGCTGGTTTTAGATAAATCGGCCGGTTCACCCCAGAATTTCTTTTTCAAAATTCGAGATATTATCTGCCTCTAATTCGGTAATTATCTCTGATGTAATAGATGGGTTAACTAGATTCGAGAATTATCTCTATATCTCATATAAATCAACGATTAATCATATGTATCAAGGATAAGTCAAAAGATACTTCCATGTCATCTAAACAATCACAATCTCTTGACCTAAACTTGGATTAAACCTAACTAACTGGATTAGTTTAATCAACTAAACTGGACTCTAACTAGACTGGACTGGAGTAGAAACTGGACTGGACTCGACTCGACTCAAACTGAATTGCACCGGACCACTTGTTGGACTTCGATAAATAGATTAGGGTCATTATATTATTAGGCATCAGTCATTAATATTAGTAATAATATTAGTAGTAGTAGTAATAATAATAATAAACTTAATTAATAATAAATTCCAATAATCATCTACTAATACAAAAATGGGGTTTTTGTAATAGTGTCTGTCTTTTGTTCACCCGGTTCATTGTATGGTCGACATCACCTGCTACACACTTTTGGGAGCTCCATGTGATTCTGATTTCCTGATATCTTGATAGTGTCCGTAATTTGTTCATGCGGCCCATTGCATGGCCAGCATCATCCCCATGCCTTTTTAATCTAAAGGCTCCATATAGCTCACATCTCATGGTAGGCATGATAGTGTCCGTCTTTTGTTCACCCGGCTCATTGCGCGATCAGCATTGTCTACACACTTTTATCTATGGGATCCGTGTGGTTCGCCTTTCACGACAATAGTGATAGTGTCTGTCTTTTGTTCACCCGGTTCACAATTCGGTAAGCATCGCCTGTATGCATTTTTATCTAAGGACTCCCTGTGATTCCCCTGTCACAAAAATTGTTATGGTGTCTGTCTTCCATTCACCTGGTCCATTGCATGGTCAGTATACGTTTGTAAGCCTTTTTTTTTCTATAGGGTTCCCTAGTAATTCCACTCTCATGACAGTCAGGATAATGTCTATTTTTTCTTTTGCCAATCCATTGCATTGTCAGTTTCGTCTGCATATGTCTAAGGGTTGCTTGGTATCCCCTCTCCCGATAGTCATGTTAGTGTCTGTCTTTGTTCACTAGGTCTATTCTGTTATAAGTATTTAATACATGTATATCTGTCAGAGCCTCCATGTGATTCCTTCCTATCGACAACTAAGATAATGTGTCTTTTCATTTATTTAAACGATTTTACTTCACGCCCTTTGTGTCCAACATATATTTAAAATGAGGAATGAAAAAAAATATGAAAAAAAATAAAAAATAGAAAATTGAAATAAAATCAAATAAAAATAAAAGAAGACAAGTAAATTTGAGTTTTCTTGTGACTGTTCGGTCATGCTTCTATTCCTTCTCAAATATAGAAGAGAGTCAACCTATCTTCCGAACCCTTCACCTATTTGAGGGTATTAACCCTCAATTCAAGTTAGTATGCGGAAGTCACGTACAGTTTTCTTTCCTGATCTAGATTTGAACTACATTTAGCTTGATCCCTTCCAGATGAGGGTATGCAGACAACCTTTGTCAAATACAACCATTTTGCAGTCCAGATTTACGTCTGAGGGTATTAACTCTCAATTCGGGTTAAGAGGTGAAAGTCACGTACAATCTTTTCCCAGATCTAGCATTGAACTGCATTCGGCCTGATCCCTTGCGGACGAGGGTATGTAGGCAACCTTTGTCAAATGCAGCTATTTTCCCGTCTAGATTTATGTCTAAGGGTATTAACCCTCAATTCAGGTTAAGAGGTGAAAGTTGCGTAAAGTATTTTTCTAGATCTAGCTTTAGACTACAATTGGCCTGATCCCTTGCGGAAGAGGTACATAGGTAACTTTTGTGGGTGCAGCCGTTTCCCAATCCGGATTTATGTCTGAGGGTTGAAACCCTTAATCTAGGTTGGTATGTAGATTTTGCATACCTTTTTCTGTCCAGTCCCAGTCTCAGCATAGATCTATGTCTTAAGGATAAAAGCTCTCAATCCAGGTTGGCACACAGATAAGGCGTAACTTCCTATATCTGGTTCTCGTCCAGTTCTAGTCCCAGTATTAGTCCAAATATATGTTTGGGGGGTAGAAGGCCTTAGTTTAGGTTGGCACCAGGTATTATGTACCTTATTCTATTCAGTCCCAGTCTCAGCCTAGATCTATGTCTGGAGGATATAAGTCCTAAATCTAGGTTGGCACGCAGAGAATGGGTACCTTTCTTTGTCCGGTCTCGGTCCGATTTCAGTCCCAGTCTCGATCTACGTTCGAGGGTAGAAACTCTCAATTTAGGTTCGCACTTAGGTATTGCATACCTTCCTTTGTCTAGTCCTACTTCCAACCTAGTCAGATTTTTTATGCTTGCAATGCTTTCCGGCGCATTGCCAGATTTTTGAGTACTTGCACACTTTGATTTTGCGTGGTTATGAGCTACGATAATTTCCCTTATTATGGGGCTATTTTTTCAACATCATGTTAGGGATTCCTTTAACCCACTTTTAAGTCACTTTATAGTCGTTGGATTTCCTTATTAATGCCATTACCTATTTTTCTTGATAATCGTCCTTATCAAATATGCTACTTTTTTCTTTATGTTAATATTGCCTAGCCGATGTCGCATGGGAATATGTTGCTCAGCTTATAAGTGTATACGGTGTAAGGCCAATATCACATCTAGCTCGCTATCTTTTCTGGATACATCTGGAAGACCAATTGTTGTTACTTTGGCTCCAAATTCTAGATTGTATTCCTCCTTTACGACTAAACGACCAATCATTCTTACTGTTAGCTCTGACTTTTAGTTGTAAATTTTCAGTGTGTCTAGACAATCATCAAAATCAATTTGTGGCTCTAGTATCTAGATATGTTTCTTCTCTATACTCCTAGACAACCACTCAAATTGATTTGGTGGCTCAATCATCTAGATATGCGTCTCTTTGTTTGTTGACCATTCAAATCTATTTGGTGGCCCTGGTAACAATACATAGTTGTTTTACAATATTTTTAGATGACAACTTAATTCGATATGGTGGCTTCGACATCTAAATATGCGCCCTTTGTCTGTCGACCATTCAAATTGATTTGATGGCTCTGACAACAAGCAAATATAATTTTCTGGATATCTAGATGACCAACTAAATTTATTTGGTGGTTTCGGCATCTACATATGTGCTCTTTGTCTGTCGACCATTTAAATCAATTTGGTGGTCCCAACAATAGGCAAAGGTAAATTTTTAGTATGTCTAGATGACTATGCAAATCGATTTAGTGGCTCCGACATCTAGATGTGTGCACTTTATGTGGCGAGTATCCGCTTTCATGCGCTGTTGGCTTTAGCTCCAGATGGAGTTTATTCCCTACTTTTTAATATCCCTAGACGATCACACGCTTTTCTGTGTTTTTGGCTCCGGCTTTTACGGATGCACCATTCGTACGGCGACTAGCCATTTTAAAGCGTTGCCGGCTCCGGCTCCAGACAAAGTTTAATCTCAGTTTCCCTGCTGATGTTACTCGATGACCAACCGTTTTCGCGCGTTGTTTGCTCTGGCTTTGGGTAATATCCTCTTTTCGGACTACGTTGGTCTTATTCTTTTCCGTGAATATATATGATGCCTTACAAAGATCCGACTTTATATATGTGCAAAGTTTTGAGTCTATCTTGTGGTCTTTTCCGTATTTTCCTTTTTTACTACAGCAAAAAATTTTGTATTCGGTGATGTTTGCTCGCGAGCAAGCTCCCTCACCGAGGGGCTCTGTAGACACTCCGTTTTTGTAGCCTTATTTTATCTTTTTTTTGGGGTTAATTTTAGGCTTTATTGATGATAAAGTTTACCGGTATTAATATTATAGGTTTAGGCCTAGTAATGTAATGAGCATAACTCACGTAAGCCCAATCTTATGAATGGTCCAATCCGGTCGTGGTCCTAGTTTAATTTTGTTAGAGTCCTGTTAGACTCCAGCCCAGTCAAGTTCAGTACAGTCAGAGTCTAGTCCGGTCCAATTATAGTTCAGCCCAGTCAGTAGTCCAATTTGGTCAATAGTCTTATTCACTTGGTTAAACCAGTCCAGTTAGTTAAGTTTAACCTAAATTAAGTAACTACGTTTTGCTCGGCTCAGACTGTGTTTTCTGTTTCATTTTTGTTTTTCGATTTTTCCTCGATCAAGAGATTGAATTGGGATTAATTCCCAAATCTGGTCTATCCTGACTCTTTTTTAGAGATCTTTCCAGATTAAGGGCAAATAGTCTCCTAAAATTTAAAATAAAATCTTTTTAGGATTAGTCGGTCACTTTTTGACAAACCTGCCAGTAAGGCCTTTTAATTTGGAAGAACCAACTGGTAAGTTGACTTCCAGATACTTTCAAATAAATTAGATATTATAACATGTTAGAGAAAATTAAATTAGATTTTTTTATCTTGTTACAGATACTGTGCACGAAAAAGTCAACTTAAATCTCTTCGTAAATTGATTTCTTGGGTTATGTGTGTGTGTGTGTGTGTGAGAGAGATAGAGAGAGAGAGAGAGAGAGTATAAATTTCGACTTCCTGTATTAAGCACACACACTTGAACTTTGACCAGCTCTAGATTGGAGTCTTCTATTTCATTTCATTTGGAATTCTAAGATGAGTAGAAGTATAGTCAATTAGAGTTCTAAATCATTTACGATTAGAAGAAGTCGAGTTTATTTATGGAAGAAAAACCTAGATCTTAGTCGCCTCCTGTAGGGTCCGGTCAGAACAACGTGATTTTTATTCGAATTTGTCCGGCCGGATACTTAGGCCATTTGATCCCTGATGTTGGGTTTGAACCAAAAGTTAGGATCATGTTTAGGTTTACTTTGTGCACATTTTTTTATTACATATTATTAAAGCCAAAAATCATTACAAACATAGTAGAGACCATTAAGATATAATGGGTGCCTAATACCTTCCTGCTGTATAACTTAGTACCCCAATCCATCAACAAGAAGATCTTTTGTGTTCGTGCTTGTATATTTAGATGATATTGTTATTACAGGTTCTCATGCTGCTCTTATTAAAGAAGTCAAACAACTTCTTCATTGCGAATTCTATATCAAGTGTCTTGGACCATTAAAATATTACCATGGAATTGAAGTAACTTGTTCCATGCCAGGTCTTTCAATTTGTCAACAAAAGTATAGTCTCAACATTTTTACAAACTGTGGACTTACTGTTGATTTCATGTGGAGCATAATTCATTCTGTCCGACTCTATATGATTAATTTTACGATACATCTCATACTTAGGAGTCAATTGCACCCAGCATCTCGTGTTTCTAATTTTGGCACCCAACACCATAATTTTGAAAAAAATTGGTATCTGGTGCCAATTGACGGTCAAGATGGACTTTTACTAATCGGCTGTTAGTTTTTTAAGGGTGAATGTGTCTTTTTCCCGTTAAATCTACGTGTCATCCTAGTCAGCACCATTTATATACGCACACACACAACCCTTCTCTCCCCCCCAACCCCCAAATCGTCTTTCTCCAAAATCCTTAGCAAAACCTCCCACGACCTCCCTTCTGCCATGACCTGCATTTGTCGCATAATCGAATCCTTTGGCACTAAAATTGCTGATGACACAATGTTTCCCATTGTGCCTGTAGTTGAAAGAATAAGCGCAGTTGGGTATTGAGGCAATATAGCCAAAACTAACTTGCCAAACTTGCAGGTACAGAAATACATCGCAGATGAAAACGTTGAACCTAATATCCGGCGGTGCCTCCGGCTCCGGCGCCGATAAGGGTACGCTCAACCACAGAGAGGGTCTTGAATTGGGCATGGGCTGTGGGCGTGTCTCTTGTGGCCGGTTTGAGGCACTTATGAGAAATGAGTTTTCGTGACTTTTGGATTTGGGGCTGTAGGGTGACAGTGATTGAGGAGAATTATGGATTGATGGTGGGGTTGAGTTGGGGTTTGTGGGCTTACTCTACTTTGTGAGTTTGGTGGCAATGGTTAGGGCTTGTGGGGCAGGTGGAAAGGATAGTATTGAGGTGGGTGAAGGCGACATTAAAGTCAGTGAGGCTATGGAGGTGGTGGTGGCCGGTTGCTGGAGGAAAGAGGCAGAAGGGTGTGCAGATCGGAGTCGATCTCCATTTAGAGGTAAAGTTATCAACGTTGAATTTGGTCTCCTGGTTCCAGCCTCCAGATCTAAGAAGATTGCGCCTTATGTAGCTGACTAGGATGACATGTAAGCTTTAAAGGCGTAAAGACCATTTTGCCCCTTAAAAACTAACAGACGTCTGGTCAACATGCATTTTGACCATCATTTGGTGATGGAAGTTACGATTTTTGAATTTTTGGTACTGGGTGCCAATTTTAAAACACTGCTGTGCTGGGTGCAATTGACCCCTGAGTATGAGGTGTAGTGTAAAATTAATCCGACTCTATAGGGTCTTGTAGATCCATCTCCGTATCGTTGGTTGGACGTATCATCTACTTTACTATCAGCTGGCTCGATATTGTGTTTGCTATTAAAATTCTCAATCAGTTTATTCACCAACTACACGAAACTTATCTGGATGCCACATTTTGCTACTTCATTAGTTGTAAGCTACTCAAGGACAAGGCCATTTTTCCTTTTTTTATCCAACCTATGTCTTCAATCCTATTGTTATTTCAACTGGGGGCGATGTCTAGTGACGAGATGATCCACCACTGGCTGCATTATTTTTTTGGCTCCAGTCTTATCCCTTGGAAAACAAAGAAACAATCTAATGTCTAATACTCTTCCTTTGAAGCCAAGTAGAGAGCCATGACCAACACCACATGTAAGGTTACTTGGTTATCTTATTAATTGCGTGGTCTTTGATTGCCTATTACTTGGTAATGGAAAAGTTGTAAACTTTGCCACATGTTTTCTCTCTTTGTTGAATAAGAGACACGATGATCTTGATGTAAAAATTCAGACAGGTGGCCATAGACATGCGACTTGACAGGGACTCTGCAGTAGTTCACTAGTTAAGAGAGAGCCCTAAGTTGCATGCACGTCAATATATAGTACTGGAAGATGACTTTTGAAAAAACTACGCATATATGGTTTATCCGATAAAAATTGAAGACTAGTGGTCAAAGTCAGGGAACCCTCGAGCATTGCCACCATTGTTAGACCTCAAGCTGGTAAATCAAGAAGGAGTAGGAAAAAAAAGGCGGTGGAGGATGATCCCAAGAAGAATTCTAGCTAACTCGGGAAATTTACAGAAATACTAAGTTGCGGATATATGGGAGAGCTGCATCACAATAGAAGAAGCCCTAAACAAGTAACAAAAACCCAAAAAAGATGTAGCTAGTGTTAATGCAAGTAAAGGTATACAACTAAAGGTGATGCAAGTGGAGAGTGCAGCTGGGGTTAATGCATGTGGAGAGAGTGCAGCTGCAGTTGGTGAAGCTGGAGATAATAAAACTGGAATCGATGCGACTAGGTCTAATGCACAAAAAAAGTAAGCAAGGCATGAGAGATTTTCCCAACCTATCTTGGAGGCACCCATGGACCCACTAAAGGTCCCATTTTGTACGACATGTCGACACAGTCAACAGTCAATTTTCAATGCTTCCAACCAGTCAAAATGTGTATGCTCTATAACATGCATTTTTCACTTTTTTTCTACGTTACTCCTTCACTAAAAATTTTATTTTTGCGCGACCTACGACAATGCCTCATCGCGCTTCGACTAACGCACGTCGCCCGTTGGCGCACCTTGGCACTTCCCAAGGAGGTTGGCCTTGGCCTTCCCCTTGGGGTCGGCCTCTACCTCAACCTCCCTCTTGGGGTCAGCCTCGACCTCGACCTTCCCCTTGGGGTCGGCCTCGGCCTTGGCTTCCCCTTGTGTTCGGCCTCAGCCTTGGCCTCCCCTTGGGGTCGGCCTCGACCTTTCCATGGGGTTGCCCTTGGCCTCCCCTGAGGGTCAGCCTTGGCCTTCCCCCAAGGGTGGGCCTTGGCCTTCCCCCAAGGGTGGGCCTTGGCTTCCCCTTAGCACCTTCACTTTTTTTCCTGGGACCATGCACCCTCCCCAACGCCCATTGTCGCTACGAATCGACTCCACGATGCCAGTCGCCTGCGATGACTCGACACCGCGATGCCCATTGCGTGTGATGACTCGCCGACTCCTCGACATCTGTCGTCCTTATGGGATCTGCGACGCACGTTGTCCCCGTTGACTCATCGAATTCGAGGACTCACCGACAACTCAACGTCCATCGTCTGCGCCCCCACGCTGATTCTGTAGTGCCTGTCGCCGGCGATCGTGCGCTGTTTTCGTAGCGCCTGTTACCCGAGGTCACGGGCCGTCTCTACGATGCCCATGCGATGACTCTGTGACGCTTGCATGCCAATTTTGGGGTGCACGTCGCGCACTGACTCCGTGATACCCTCCGTCGCCCAGTGCACTGACTCCACGACGTCTGTCGTGCGTCGTCTTCACGGCGTCTGTCACCTACTACAACGCACCTATCTCCGCGATATTCGTCGCCTGCGTCCATGTGCCACTTTCATGACAGGTGCCCCTTGCACCAAGTATTATCTCATGATGGTCGTCGCCCCTGGCGCCAGGTATTATCTCGCGACAGTCGTTCCTTGCACCCATGCGCCACTTCCATGTAATGTGCCCTTGGCACTAAGTATTAGCTCGCGACAGTCGTCGTCAGCACCCATGTGCTACTTTCATCTTATATGCCCCTTGAACCAGGTATTATCTCGCGACAATGGTCACCCCTGGCACTAAGTATTAGCTCGCGACAGTCATCGCCCGCGCCCATGCGCCATTTTCATCTTACATGCCCCTAGCACCAGGTATTATCTCGCCACAGTCGTCTCCCTTGCCTATGTGCCACTTTCATCTTATATGCCCCTGGCACCAGTTATTATCTCCCAACAATCATCGCCCTAGGCACCAGTTATTATCTCGCGACAGTCGTCGCCTTTGGCACCAAGTATTAGCTTGTGATAGTCGTCGCTCGCGCCCATGCGCCACTTTCATCTTATATGCCCTTAGCACTAGGTATTATCTCATGACAGTCATCGTCCGCGCCCATGCGCCACTTCCATGACATGTGCCCCCGGCACTAGGTATTGTCTCGTGATGGTCGTCGCCGCGCCCATGCGCCACAATCATGTCTCGTGCCATTCCACGCCCATGCTCCATAATCATATCTCGTACTGTAGGCACCGCGCCCATGCGCCACAATCATGTCTCGTGCCTTTGGCACCGCGCCTATTCACCACAATCATGTCTGGTGCTGTAGGCACCACGCCCATGCGCCATAATCATGTCTCGTGCCGTTGGCACCGCGCCCATGCACCACAATTATGTCTGGTGCCGTTGGTATCGCGCCCATGCGCCACAATCATGATATGTGCTCCGGGCACCATACTCATTCAACACACCATGCACCCCCGTCATGGACATGGAACATGCTTCGACCCACTCTCTGGAGTTTGCAGCATTCTGAAGCGCTTCGCTCGTAGTGCTCCGGCAAGAGAACCCTTCGCAGCGGGATAGACTCGCTACCACAGAAGCTTTCGCCACCTCCATTCTGGGGAGCTCCGCTTGTAGTGCTCTGGCATGAGTACCCTTTGCAGCGGGATAGGCTCGCTACCACATAAGCTATCACTGTCTGGGGTGACTATGTATGTGCTGCGACCACGTCCCCTCACGTGACCGGTGTTCGGCCCCCCGGGTCGCCTCGAGCCGAGAGCAGGTCTTTGGAATGCATCACACCTAGTCTGCCTGGCAGTTGGTCACATGGGTCTTCCCTCACTGATGTCAGGTTCTCGTCGCGTCTCTTGACGCACCCTTGTGGGATTTAGTAAGGGCTTGGACTAGTGGCTGGGGCAACAGGCTTACTCTCATCATGCTGACGCTGTGTGGTCAGTCTTTTTAGACAGGTAGGGCGACGCTGTGGGGGGCAAGCAATGTGAATTTTGGAACCGACAGTCCAACGGAGAACTGGTATTTTTGAACCCTTGGTGACGTGTCACTCTCAGGGGATGATACATGTCAGCTGATGACACATGCACACTTTTTCCTATAAATAGTGGACTTTGGATTTCATTTCAATGGAACTCTTTCATTTCACAAAAAATCACTTTCTCACTCTAGAAGCCAGAGCTTAGGAATTATAAATAGAGAACCATAATTGGACTGTGACATTGGACATAACATCGACCGATACATTGGACCTCGACTTGGACCCTAGCTTGGACTGTCGACTGCCGGTCCTGTTCGTCTCTGCCTTGTGTCCACAGCACTGCCACTCCTCACGGCCTGTCTGGGAAGCCTTGCTCTTTGCCTTTACTCCACCCTCACTGTCTCTCACTTTTTATAGCTGGCAGCTAACTCGGACTGCATTTTTTGTGACACTTACACGTAGGTACGAACCCACTTTTCTTGACGTCAAGAGATATAATTGAGATTGCCAAAAGCACCCAGGCAACAAGATCGACAATGTTGTAGTTGGTCAAAGGAGAATAGAAAAGCTAGTCGGAAGGGCAATTCGTATAACACTTGTTTGTGTTAGAATTTGTTTTATTTTATTTACAAATTCTTTTAGTAAAGCTTTAAAACCTTACTTTATTTTCTTTATTTATGTTAGTCAATGTAACCTATTGTATTAAACTTTGTCATAATTTTATTCATAATTAATGTTTTTTACCGTTGTTATTTATTATGTGTGTAACCCTAGTCTTCTTCTACTATAAAAGGAGACCACTTCTACCATGGAGAACACACACATATCAAGACATATGCTTGATATTTTATATGCTCTCTACATTTTATATACTTTTGGTTTTTGGGCAACTTGATCGAGGTAGTTCAACAGTCTTCCTGTGGACACACATGTAGAGAAGATGACGCTGCAAGCCCTGAGTTTTATCTTGGAGGATTTATCGATCGTTGGAACCCGTGCGTAGGGAGACGATAAAACTTTTAGGACAACGATTTTATCGCGACTCTCACAGGCCAGCGCGAATTTATTCTAATTCTCTACATCTTGAAATTGCATGCTAGTTATAATACTTGACATTTGTTTATATATATACACATAACTGTATGCTTATAATATGCTTATTTTGCATGTCTAATATAGTTTAAATTAGCCATAAGTTTTATTATTTTTATGGTTAGACAATTATACGCTTTAATTAGTCATATTTTATGATCAATTAATTTGAAATTGACGTAGCAAATCCAAGCTATTTTTCTTACATTCTAAAGGCTTTATAATAGCTTCGATTTGTATATGCTTGATAATTGAGTTTATAATTTTTATTGTTTAAGTTGGTTATGTCTAGAAGTGACAATTTGCAATTTTGGACTAAGATTTATTAACTTCGTATATACTGTTCATGCTTTATATTTACTGTTCACGTAATGTACTGTTCATATTCTTGAGATTACTAGGCACACATACTGTTCATTCTGTTTCACGTGCTGTTCATACTGTTCACGTGATGTTTCGTTACTGTTCACATAAATTGCTTTGACTTTTTTATTCACAATTTAGTCACTTTTATTTGCTTCTTTTACTACTTATATTTTTTTTTTTTTTTTTAGATAAAGTATTGAGACTTTAGCCTTTTGTTCTCACAGTTAGTTTTCTTTTCCTTAGCTATTCCAATGGCATCTTATGATGAAACCATCTCTCTTAAACCCGGAAAATTTAATGGACAAAATTTTAAAAGATGGCAAAAACAAATGAAATATTGGCTTATCGTTTTAGGCTTCATCTCGGCAATAGAGAAAAACAATAGTCAACCTCGGGAGTCGAGTTCTTGGTATACTCCCGAACAAATTGAGTTTCATTGCCATAATAGAATCGTAAGTACCCTTTCTGATCGTCTTTATGATGTATATCATGCTACAAAAAGTGCTAAGGAACTTTGGAATCTCTTACAAGGTGAATATGGTATTGATGATGCCGGTATAGAACGTTTTAATGCGTCTGCATTTAACAAGTTTGTTATGGTCGAGGGAAAAGCAATTAGTGATCAAATTCATGAGTTTCAAGACTATTTAAGGGCCGTTGAGTAGAATGGCTCTAAGTTTAGTGAGGATTATAAAGTGTCTTGCCTTATAGACAAACTTCCTCCATCTTGGTCCGACTTTGCTAAAGGTCTTAGACATAAATAGGGAACCTTGACTTTGACCCAAGCCTTCAATTCCTTAAGGATAGAAGAAAAGCATAGGGAAAGTATCAAACATAAGGAAGTAACGTCGAACCAAGCTAATTTGGTGAAAAATAATATAACTCCAAACACACCACACCACCTTAGGCCTAGGGGGAATAACCTTAGAAACAATAATAGGCGGAACACCCAAGGCAACAATAATTTCCATCTAAGAAACTCCCGCCATAATAACTTCCTAGCCAATCGTTTTCCTCAAAACAACAATAACCAACCCTCAAACCTTCCAAATCACAAGAATGCAAAGGATGCTAAGGGCAAAGGAAAGAAGGGACCACGTTTCGTGTGCGGAAGGAACAATCATATAGCTCGAGATTGCTTTTACAAAAGGGTTGAGGAGTACAAGCCAAATGGTAGAAACCAAGGAGATCAAGTCAACATGTTGCTAAATGATGAACCTCCTATTAGGTTTGATCCTAATCCTTGTTTAGTGAATTATAGTTATCAAAGTAATGATTGGTGGTTAGATTCGGGTGCTAATGTACATGTTTGCTTTGATCGTGGACTATTTAAAACTTATCAGAACTCAAGTGGAGGAAGCGTGACACTAGGAAATGATCCAGCCGCACAAGTGATAGGAATCGAAAGAGTTGATTTAAAGATGACATTGGGGAAGACGCTAACGCTTAACGAAGTGCGGCATGTTCTGGAAGTCAAAAGATATTTGATTATTGGATCATCCTTAGTCCAACAAGAATACAATGTTGTAATGGAGTCTAATAAGGTTGTAATAACTAGGAATAATGTATTTGTTGGAAAAGGTTATGTTTGTGATGGATTGTTTAAACTAAGCATCTTGATCAATTCAAATGAAAGTTTTTCTTTAGTTTTAAATGTTGAATCTAGTGAGAAATGACATGAAAGATTAGGACATGTAAACTATGGGAAGGTCAAGAGGTTGATGGATTTAAGCTTGATTCCAAAAGCAAATATAGATACTAAACGTAAGTGTAAAATTTGTTTAGAAGCAAAGCAACCTAGAAAATCTCACAAAGCAGTCCATAGAAATACAAGCCTTTTAGAACTTATATATAGTGATGTATAAAATATTTTGTGACCTTTATAGATGACTTTTCAAAATACTGTTACGTTTATTTAATCAAGACCAAGGATGAAGTGTTTGGTAAGTTTAATATATAAAAGAATGAAGTTGAAAGCCAACTAGAAAAGAAAATAAAGGTCCGTCTGATAGAGGTATGGAGTACACGTGGAATGAAATTAAGAACTTTTATGAAGATAGTGGGATAATGCATGAATTAACACCCCCATATTCACCCAATCAAATGGTGTAGCCGAGAGAAAAAAATGAACATTGTTAGACATGATTAATGCAATGCTGTTAAATTCTGGTGCACCCGAGAACCTGTGGGGGGGAAGCCGTCTTGTCATCTTGTTTTATACTAAATAGGGTGATCGCTAAGGATCATGACAAGACTCCATATGAGCTTTGGAAAAAGAGATCTCCAAGACTAGATATCTTAAAAGTGTGGGCGTGTTTAGCTAAGGTAGCCATACCCGAACCTAAGAGAAATAAAATAGGGCCTAAAGCATTAGATGCCATATTTATTGGATATGCTCAAAATAGTAGCGCAAATAGATTTTTGGTAGTTAATTCTGAAATTAGTGAAATCTCAAATAACACTATCATAGAAGCTAGAGACACTACATATTTCGAAGATATATTTCCTTTTAAGACTAGGTTATCTAACCAACCCTCTAGCTCTATAATTCAAGTAAGTGGTAAGGCACCTTTTAGTAACACAACCATAAAACCTGATGTCGAGTCTCCTATTGAACCTAGGAGGAGTAAAAGAGCTAGGACAAAAAATAAATTTGGAGAAGGAATTTTCACCTATTTAGTTGAGGGAGAACCCAAGACTTACCAAGAAGCTATGTCTTCCATAGATTCGCCTTTTTGGAAAGAAGCAATCAATGATAAGTATCAGTCAATCATTCAAAATAATACTTGGGTGTTATCTAATCTACCTCCTGGAAAAAACCACATAGTTCGCAAATGAGTGTTTAAAAGGAAGCTAAAACCTGATGGGAGCATAGAAAAATACAAAGTTAGGCTAGTAGCTAAAAGGTTCACACAAAAATAAGGGATAAATTACTTTGACTCATATTCCCCTGTAGCTAGAATAACCACCATTAGAACCCTGTTGGCGCTAGCATCTATACACAACCTAGTGATACATCAAATGAATGTTAGGAACGCTTTCCTAAATGGAGACTTAGATGAAGAAATTTACATGGAGCAACCTGAAGGTTATAAGGTCAAAGGACAGGAAAATAAAATGTGCAAGTTAGTGAAATCACTTTATGGTCTTAAGCAAGCCCCTAAGCAATGGCATGAAATGTTTGATGAAGTTATCCTAGGTTATGGGTTTAAGATTAGTGATCATGATAAATGCATGTATTACAAAGAGGATAATAGTGAACATGTCATACTTTGCTTATATGTGGATGATATACTGATCTTTGGGACTAATCTAGATGTTGTTAAGAATGTGAAGACCTATTTATCTCGAAACTTTGATATGGAAGATTTGGGAAAAGCTCATATAGTTTTGGGAATGACGTTAGAAAAAACTCATGAAGGGATTATATTGACTCAATCTAGTAGTGCCATAGAAAATATGTTGCAGAAATTTGGATATTACAATACTAATTCTGTACAGACTCCATATGATTCGAGTATAGCTTTAAAGAAGAACTTGGGAGAATCAATATCACAATTGAAGTACTCTCAAATCATAGGATCCATATTATACTTCACTAATAGGACTAGGCCTTATATAGCATATGCTGTTGGGAGACTTAGTCGATATACCCAAAATCCTAACATGGAGCATTGGAATGCTTTAGAGAGAGTACTTAAGTATCTTAAAGGGACATTATAATATTCGTTGTGCTATCAGGGGTTTCCAAATGTGGTAGAAGGGTATAGTGATGCTAATTGGATAACCGATAGTTTAGAGATCAAATCTACTACTGGTTATGTATTTACATTAGGAGGATGATCTATATCTTGGGGTTCTAAGAAGCAAACAATCATCTCTAGAAGTACTATGGAGTCTGAGTTGATCGCTTTAGATACAGCCTGTATAGAGGCTGAATGGTTAAAAAATCTTTTGCTAGACATACCTTTAGTGAATAAGCCTTTACCAGCTTTATCTGTGCATTGTGATTGCAAAGCTGTTATAGATCTTATTAAACAGTCTCACACGAACAAAAAGATGAACAGATACATACAAGTAAGGTACAAGTCAGTCAAGGGACTAGTAAAAAAAAAATGTGATATCTCTTAATTTTGTGAGATCTGAAAAGAATCTGACTGATAACTTAAGTAAAGGTTTACCCAGGAAGGGTGTCTTTGCATCATCAAGGGGGATGGGGCTTAAGCCTACAGGGAGTCACCAGCGGGGGTAACCCTACATTCATGATTGGAGATCCCATGAAGAAGGTTCAATGGGTAGGAACAACCCGTAGAGCGTGACTCATAATGATATCACTAATTTTATAGGAGAGCGTCTCCTCCCCATCCCTATGATGATAGTGCTACTTTGTGTGATGTTAAGGAAGGGTTTTACTCTGAATGAGCCCGATGCGGATATTTTCGCGAGGTACAGTAACACGTACCCTTGGAGGACTCACCTAAATGAGAGTGATCCCTAAAGACTCTCATGAGAATCAAGATTAGAGCGCATGGCCTTTAACAACGCTACCCGCTATGAACCAAGCCCTATATCAATATTGCGTGTGTGACTAATTGAAGTTTGATCAAGGGACCTAATTCAAGGCGTAGTCCATTATGGCTCCCTCAAATGGAAATTGTCAACACTAAGTGTAGGTTCAAGCCCGGAAGGCACCTACACCCATTGGGCATTATAAAGTTGCCCATACTTTATATACTATTTAGATATTTTAAGGTTTTCAACCTTTGTGGGGGATTGTTAGATTTTTTTTTTTTTTTATTCACAAATTCTTTTAGTAAAGCTTTAAAATATTACTTTATTTTCTTTATTTATTTTAGTCAATGTAACCTATGGTATTAATTTTTTTCATAATTTTTTTCATAATGTTTTTGACCGTTGTTATTTATTATGTGTGTAACTCCTAGTCTTCTTCTACTATAAAAGGAGACCACTCCTACCATGGAAAACACACATATTAAGACATATGCTTGATATTTTATATGCTCTCTACAGTTTATATACTTTTGGTTTTTGAACAACTTGATTGGGCTAGTTCAGAAGTCTTCTTGTGGACGCACACATAGAGAAGGCGACGCTGCGAGCCTTGGGTTTTATCTTGGTGGATTTATCGATCGTTGGAACCCGTGCGTAGGGAGACAATAAAGCTTTTAGGACAACAATTTTATCCCAACTCTCACAGGCCAACGCGAATTTATTTTAATTCCCTATATCTTGAAATTGCATGCTAGTTATAATACTTGACATTTGTTTATATATATACATAAGTGTATGTTTATAATATGCTTATTTTGCATGTCTAATATATTTTAAGTTAGCCATAAGTTTTAATTATTTTCATGGTTAGGCAATTATATGCTTTAGTCATATTTTATGATAAATTATTTTGAAATTGACGTAGTAAATCCAAGCTATTTTTCTAATAGTTTGTAGTTTGTGAGTGGTCTTTCCTTGCATAATAATATAATTTTAAGCAAATGGTTATATTTTATAGGCTATGGGGAACAGGCAAACAGCCACGACACCTATAAGGCAGGGGCCAAAGGTATGGCCAAAGGGTTAATGCACGTCCAAGGTAGGGTCCAAGACCATCTGCACCTCCAAGGCAGGGTCTAAAATCAACTGCACCTCCAAGACTAAGCTCAAGCCTAACTGCACCTCTAGGGTAGGGCTCACACTCATATGTAGACTTGACAAACGGGTAAAACCGCCGGGTATGGGTAATACCCCGATCGGGTCCGAGTAAAAACGGGCCGGGTAAAATTTACCCGATTTTTTCCAGGTACTCTTTTTCAAAACCCGTACCCTACCCTTACGGTTTGGGTATTACCCGCGGGTAAATGATTAAAATTTTATTTTTTTAATAAACGAAAACTCTCTCAAGTTAGGCATATATATTTTTTTCTTTTTGTTTCTTTTTCTTTTTTCAGCTATGTTCTTCATTTTTAATAGTTTTTTGAATTATTTTCAATGTCAGAAAAATTAGAATCTACAACTACAAACCACAAAATATATCAAATAACATGTTAAAGAATAAATAACATAACCCATTCCCCACCCACAATCTAAAATAAAAATAATTAAATTTCATCAAGATTACAATCCCATTCCCCACAAACAAACAATGGCGACAGATCTGAGGTGGCCTTGAAGCGTGACGGTCAGAGCAAGGTGCATCGGCGCCTGCCGTCTAAGTGGCGGTCGATGATAGGCATCGGCGGCGAGGAGATCGGAGCAAGGTGCATCGGCGCCTGCCGCTTCTTCTGTAACCCAATTCTTTTCTTGCCAAGGACCAGCGCTTCTACGACTGGGTAAGATGCTTACAGAGCTTACTTGTCGGCAGCTTGCGGTGGTGAGATTTGTGGCCTGCGGTGGTGGATCGGTTTTATGGTGGTGGGTTGTCAAAACGGTGCCAGGTTGTCGGTGGTGGCTGTGGTCGGTTTCTGCAAGATAGAGGGCTTGGTTAGGCTGGAGATTCTGTAAGCCGGCGACTGCGAGAGATGAGATGGACATATCTGGTTGACGGCTGAGAGACTCCGGGTGAGAGAGAGAGAGAAGAGTTCTGGGGTGGGCGGCTAAGGAGAAATGGAGAAGGAGAAATGAATGTGAAAGAAACCTAACATTAGCTTCAATATATAGTAAGTTAAGGGTAAACCGCACCCAGCCCGGACGGGTTTGCTCAAAACGGACCGAGTCGGGTACGGGTGAATTTTGTGCGGGTGGTCATTTCTGCTACCTGTACCCGCGACATGGGTCCGGGTCTACCCGCGGGTGCAGGTAAAATTTTGCCAGGTCTACTCAAATGCACCTCTAAGCATCGACGGAACTACATGATAACAAAGGGCCTGAACTTTTGAAAGATTTTTTTTTTCAGTGATGTTATATGCTTATGTAAATTATATCTACGTTTGTGCATGCTGATGTAAACTAAAATTAACATATGTATAAATATATTAATTTTAGTTTAATTTCATTGATTATATAGAGGTTTAGAATATATGTTTG
>JAVXUO010001205.1:140000-252019 GCA_033065855.1 Escallonia rubra
AAACTCAAGAAACCCTCGACTTTGATTGGTATTTTAGTAATTATAGCAACATATTGTCTTACCAACGGAATTGAAGATCCAGCCCCTTGTTATTTGAAGAAACCCTCCACTTCAATTGGTATTTTTTCACGAAAAGCAGACATGAGATAACAAATTCAGTGTTTCACTAAGATTTCATTAGTAAAGAATTTCAAACGCAGAGCACCCTTGACCAGGTCGTTGACCCCTTGGTCTAGAGTCCGAAGAGTTATTGCATTGAGATGCTCTTAAGAAGGGTCATTTTCCAATGTTGCGCTATTAAGCCACATGTTTATCTGACAACGTGTTCGGCACAATGTTGCGATTTCATAGTGCATTAGCAGTGATATCTTCTACGAGATTCTGAACAACAATGAGTGAAAGTAGCAAAGGATGAAGAAATGTGGATTTCTCCACTGGTAAGGTGGTATACCTTATTCCACAAAGAATTAGCTGAGACCATAGCTATCAATTGAGTGAATTCAATTACTGGACTCGTTTCAGTCATTCTTTCAAGTTTTCATACTTAAGATTCAGTCTCTGTATGGAGGGAAGGAGAGAGAGAGACGGAGGGAGAGGGAGAGGGAGAGGGAGAGGGAGAGGGAGAGAGAGAGAGAGAGAGAAAGAGAGTAATGCCATAGGGAACAAGTGTACATGATACTTTGATTAGGAATTAAGAGAGATACAGACACTCCGGTAGCAGGTCTGCCATTTCTAATTCTTTTGCTTAGCAATTTCCTTTTCTGAGAAGTTCATATTGAACAGCAACGAGTCCTTGAGTTAGAAAATTTTACCAAAGTAAATATAGTTGGCCTTCCTCAATTCTAATTATGATGAACTTATTTTCCTTCTCATGCAGCTTCGGTGATTATTCCTCGACAAACCTCTCAACGTCTTGGGCAAGTGATGAAGGATTCTCCAGCTTCGGAGATGGCTCATTATTGAAACCTGTCCTACTCAATAACAGTAATTCGTTGCTCATCAATAATTTCAGCAAGTATTTTCCTGCTGTGGGTTGTGGTTTCTATGCAAATACTAGTGGATATGGTGAAAATTCCATTTCCTTTGTAATTTTTGCTATTATGGCCACGGTTGGTTCCACACTTACCACTGGAAATCCACCTAAAATTATCTGGTCAGCCAACAGATTTAATGCAGTAAAACGAAATGCCACACTTCAGTTCACATCAGATGGAGACTTGGTTCTTAGAGACGTTGATGGTACGGTTGCTTGGTCTACCAACACGTCCGGTAAGTCTGTCATTGGAATGAGCATCAACTTGGCCGGAAATCTCATGATGTATGATTCAAACAGCTCAATCATTTGGCAGTCTTTTGATCATCCAACAGATACTTGGCTTCTAGGGCAGGAATTGTCATCCGGGCAGAGGTTGATTGCGAGTGCATCCACAACAAATTGGACTGCTGGTCCATTTTATTTGTCACTCTCCAATAGAGATTTATATGCGTTTATTGAAGCTACGCCGCCGCAAATATACGGAAAAGTCTTCCAAGGAGATAACATGCCTATGCTATTCAATAATGGGAAATTTGATTCCATTGTTTACGCATTCAAGAATAATTATGCCACAGCGGTTTATTTGTCCGAAACAGACAACTTCCAGTATTTAAGATTGGACTCGGATGGACATTTGAGAGTTTATCAGTGGGTAGATGGAGTGGAGGGTGTTGCTGATGACATCTTGGCCGACAGTCTAGGAGATTGTGCTTATCCTTTGAGTTGTGGAAATTATGGAATCTGCTTTGATGGGCAATGCACTTGTCCAGTACGAAAAGATGGGGATTACAGCTATTTTAGGCAGTTGAGTTCTCGACAACCTAATCTTGGATGCGTTGAAGTGACCCAATTGTCGTGCCAATCTCCTGATCTTCACGTCCTCTTGGAACTTGACAATGTTACTTACTTTGAGTTTGTCCCAGTTCTTACGAATACAGATGTTCAAAGCTGCAAAGAGGCATGCTTGAAAAACTGCTCTTGTAAAGCTGCTTTTTACCGTCATAATTCAAGTATGTCGAGTGGTGAATGCTCCATGCCAAGATTTACTCTCTAATGAACATCCAGAAACAAGTAGGTTCTCTCAATTCTTCAACATTTATTAAGGTGCAGAAGCAACTAGAGTCCCCTCCTACATCCTCAAAGTCCCCTCCTACATCCTCAAGGAAGAAGGCTAATCAGATTTCACTTATAGTAGGAGCCTTCCTCGTAGCTACTGTGGTATTTGCATGTATCATTTTCCTATATGTCAGGTTCAAGCGACATGTATTAGAGGATGGACTGGAGAAAGATGAAGAATGGGAGAATTCCTTAGTTCTATTATCAGACTTGCCAAAGAGATTTAGCTATGAAGACTTGAAGTCTGCAACACAGAACTTTGATGTCGATCAGAAACTTGGAGGAGGAGGGTTTGGGTCGGTCTTCGAAGGAACATTGTCGGATGGTACGAGAGTTGCGGTTAAGCGTTTAGATCATTTGGGCCAAGGAAGGAAAGAGTTTTTGGCTGAGGTCCAGACAATGGGCAACATACACCACATCAACCTTGTGAAATTGTTGGGATTCTGTGCCGAAAGATCGCATCGGCTTTTGGTGTATGAGTACATGAGCAATGGGTCCTTAGATAAGTGGATATTTCACAGAACTTCAGAGGATGCTCTTGAGTGGGGTATCAGAAAGAAGATCATCATCAACGTTGCAAAAGAACTAGCATATCTTCACGAGGAATGCAAAAGTAGAATTATCCACTTAGACATAAAACCGCAAAACATCCTCCTGGATGAAAATTTTAATGCCAAGTTATCTGATTTTGGGCTTGCAAAGTTAATGGACCGGGATCAAAGTCACGTGATGACTCAAATGAGGGGAACTCGCGGATATTTGGCTCCTGAATGGTTGAGTAGGAAGATAACAGAGAAAGCTGATGTGTATAGTTTTGGAGTTGTTATGTTAGAAGTTTCTTGTGGGAGGAGAAATTTGGATTTCTCTGCGCATGAAGAAGCTAAAAATTTGCTCGAGATATTGAAGGAAAAGGCAAAAATGAATGAGCTAATAGACTTGGTTGATAAATGCAATATAGACATGCAAAGACACGGAGAGGAAGCTGTAGGATTGATGAGGATTGCCATTTGGTGCTTGTACACGGATCCAGCCAGAAGGCCCTGTAGGTTAACTGTAGTAAAGGTTTTGGAGGGCGCAACCCCAACGGAACATATCTTAGATTTTAGTTTCTTTATGCCCCTAACACAAGCTAACTCCACGGAGGATTTAGTGATCGATTCAGCCCCACAAGAGGCATCAATCTTGTCAGGACCCAGATGAAGTCTCTTCCTCACTCCTCTCTCCGTTGTACTTCTTAAATTAGACAAGACAAACATTGAGTTATAGAAATCCTAATTATTGTCACAAACTCTCAAATCGATTTGCATGCTTACATCTTACTGTTGTGATTTTGATGATTTTTTGTATGATCATTTCGTATTTTGTAGAGAAGACTTTCATGTATTGTAGATAATGACTGCTTAATTATAGGAATAGTTATATGCTTGATTATAGGATTTGGAGTGATTGTAGGATCTAGATTGGTTGCTCCATTAGTATATATACATGTACACACAATGTAAAGAGTATGAATGAAAACATTATTCTACCTTTGATTTCTACTTGGTATCAGAGCTTCAAAACTTGAAGCCTGAATTACTTGAATCTTGAATCCCGCTCTCAACCATGACCAATCCAGATTTTAAAACATCTGAGACCAAATCTTCTCCCACTGTTATTCAATCCAAAGGTTCATCGTTCAAAGCAGGAATAATACTCAATGACACAAACTATGATTTGTGGTCTCAAATTATGGAGATGCACATTGCAGAGAAGGAGAAACTTTCATTCATCCGAGGTAATTCTCAACCACCAACTAAGGAGGATGATTTGTATGAGAAGTGGTATGCAGAAAATCAAAAAGTCAAGAGATGGCTATTGATGTCTATGTCTCCAGAAATCATGAAACGATATATTCGTTTACCCACCGCTCGAGATATCTGGAAAGCTCTTTCTAAAGCTTTTTATGATGGATCAAACGAATTGCAGGTGTTTGTATTGAATCAGAGGGCTTTTTCGGCCAAACAAAGTGGCCGAACTCTCTCTGCATATTATGGAGAATTAACTGAAATTTTTGGTGAATTAGATCACCGTGATAAAGTGATCATGGAGAGTGAGAATGATGTTGAATCTTATCGAAAATCAGTCCAATGACAAAAGGTACATATTTTTCTTGCTGGATTAGATGGTGAATTTGAACAAGTTCGTGCTGAAATTTTGAGAAAGGATCCTATTCCCGAATTAGAAGCATGCCATGCATTGATCCGTCGTGAATCTGTTCGACGCACAAAGATGGTTGAAGAATCAAAAAGGACTGAAGCTTCAGCCATGGTAACCCGATATCGGCCTTCTCAAAACCAACCTAAACCCACTAATGCTGCAGATAAATCCACCTACAAATGCACCCATTGCAATCAAAACGGTCACACACCAAAAACCATTGCTATGAACTTGTGGGCAGTATTGAGAATGTTGGGGCCATAACCGCGATCCACGAAAGAGAAACTTCAAAAAGACCTCAAGTACTGTAGTGGTTGAAACAAAGACATATGATGATGTTACTGGACAACACTCGGCACTAGTGGCGGCGGCGGCATGTAATGGTGGTAAGGCTTTAAATATGTCTACACTTGTTACTAATAGTGCATGGATAATTGATTCCGGTGCTACGGATCATATGACATTTGATTCTAGACAAGTCTCAACCCTTAAACAGTCCTCACAAAAATTCGTTACCACTGCAAATGGCACTCCGGCTCCAATTGTTGGAGAAGGACACTTACCTCTCACTAGTAATATGAATTTAGACTCGGTTTTAGTTGTTCCATCTTTGGATTATAATTTGTTGTCTGTCTCCCAAATTACCACTGCCTTATTTTGTGTTGTAATTTTCTGGCCTAATTTTTGCATGTTTAAGGACATCCGCACGAGGCAAACGATTGGTTGTGGTGTTATGAGAGGAAAATTGTATTACTTGGACTTGGTGTCAAAGAGTTCGGACAAGCTGCGTCAGGCACTCATGGTGAATGATTCAGAGGGAGAAATGCGAAAATCTGAAATTTGGTTATGGCATCGACGTCTAGGACATGCCTTGTTTGGTTATTTGAAGAAATTATTTCCTTCTTTATTTACAAAATATGATGTTTCTAGTTTTCAGTGTGAAGTCTGTGAACTTGCAAAAAGTCATCGTGTTTCGTTTCCGTTAGCTTTGAATAAAAGTCCAGATCCTTTTATGATCATACATTCGGATGTTTGGGGCCCATCAAAAGTCAATTCCTTGGGTGGATCACGTTGGTTTGTTACGTTTATTGACGACTGTACGAGGATGACTTGGGTGCAATTGATGAAATCTAAAAGTGAGGTGAACGTATTATTTCAGCAATTTTGTAAAATGATTCATACTCAGAACACTGCACGAATTCAAGTTCTTCGAAGTGATAATGGAGGCGAATACTTGAGTGCTGAACTTCAGCAGTATTTAAAAGCACATGGAATCATTCATCAAACTACTTGTTCAAATACACCTCAACAGAATAGGGTGGACGAGAAAAAATCGTCACTTGTTGGAGGTTGTCCGTGCTTCATTGATCGAAGCACATCTACCATTGTCATATTGGGGGGAAGCACTCATCTCTGCAGCATATTTGATTAATCGGGTACCCTCAAGGACTATTGATTATCAGACACCTTCTCAGGCCCTCGTTGAGGCGATTGTTGCTCCAGTCCTTCCGAATTTACCTCCTCATGTTTTTTGTTGTGTCGCCTTCGTACATCTTCATAAGCATCAGCGCAACAAGCTATCCCCTCGAGCGCTGCGATGTGTCTTTGTAGGATATGCTGCTCATCAAAAGGGGTACCGATGCTATCATCCTCCTACCCATAAAATGTTTATTACTTTGGATGTAGTTTTTCATGAAGATTTGATGTACTTTTCCACCGAGTCTGAACTTCAGGGGGAGCATTAGAAGGAAATTTAGACTCTAGACTATGATGATGAACTCGCTGAAAATGTGGATGTACACATCTCTGAAGATACTCAAATCTCTGAAGATGCGGGTAACTTGGACATCTCTGAAGATGAACTCGCTGAACCTGTAAATCAAGTGGGGAAATTCGTTGAAGAAAGTAGTCAAGAGCATGCAGAAACTGAAGTTGTAACTCCATCTCAGTCCGAGTTCGACATACCACATGCAACTAACACACCACACCAATCGCTTGCTGAGGATGCTCCTGAACCACATAGAAAACAGCTACCACAGCGTCTCACTAGAGGTATACCTAAACCCACATATGAACCTGAACTGTGTAGCAAAGTTAAATATCTCATGAGTCATTTTGTGTCAAACCATTGTTTGTCAGAATCAAATCAGTCATTTGTAAATCAATTATCTACTGTATCTATTCCTAACAATGTGCATGAAGCCTTAGCTGACCCAAGGTGGAAAGAAGCTATGAATGAGGAGATGAAATCATTGCAAGAAAATAAAACCTGGGAAGTTATTGATCGTCCACCAGGAAAGAAACCAGTTGGATGTCGGTGGATTTATACCGTGAAGTACAAAGCAGATGGTACAATTGAACGCTTTAAGGCGAGACTAGTGGCAAAAGGGTACACCCAAACCTATGGAATTGATTATACAGAGACCTTCGCACCTGTAGCTAAAATCAACACAGTACGAGTCTTGATGTCGCTAGCTGCGAACTTGAATTGGCCATTACAGCAGTTTGATGTGAAAAATGCCTTCTTACATGGAGAGTTGTCTGAAGAAGTCTACATGGAACTCCCACCTGGATGCATGATGCCGAAGACAGATAGTCAGAAGGTGTGCAAACTACAGAAAGCATTGTATGGGTTGAAACAATCTCCGAGGGCGTGGTTTGGAAGATTTACAAAGTCAATGAGAGTTTTTGGTTACCATCAGAGTAATTCAGATCATACATTATTCTTGAAGAAAAAGCAAGGTAAAATCACTGCCTTAATTGTGTATGTGGATGATATGGTGGTTACATGAAATGATCATGAAGAAAGGGAAGCTCTACAAGGTCACTTGTCCAGGGAATTCAAAATGAAAGATCTTGACCCCTTGAAATATTTTCTTGGGATTGAAGTGTCTAGGTCTAATAAAGGGATTTTTCTGTCTCAAAGAAAGTATGCCTTAGACTTATTACGAGAAACTGGTATGTTAGCATGTCAACCAGTAGATACACCGGTGGAAGAAGGATTAAAATTACGTATTGAATCCAATCAAGTACTGGTTTATAAAGGAAGATATCAGAGACTCATAGGGAGATTGATGTACTTAGCACACACAAGGCCAGACTTGGCCTATGCAATAAGTATTGTAAGCCAGTATATGCACAATCCTGGAGAGCAACACATGAATGCAGTTCTACGTATTTTGAGGTATCTAAAGTCTGCTCCTGGACAAGGAATTTTATTCACTAAAAATGAGGATCATCAGAGTGTGGATGTATATACGGATGCAGACTGGGCTGGAGCAGTAGATGACAGGTGTTCTACTTCAGGTTACTTCACCTTTGTAGGAGGTAATCTAGTTACATGGAGAAGCAAAAAACAAAATGTTGTTGCAAGATCAAGTGCGGAGGCTGAGTTTAGAGGTATTGCACTTGGAGTATGTGAGGCATTATGGCTAAGACTTCTATTACAAGACCTAGGCTGTGTATCTAAGCAGCCAATCAAGCTCTATTGCGACAATAAAGCCGCCTGTGACATTGCTCATAATCCAGTTCAACATGATCGCACAAAACATGTGGAGATAGACAGATTCTTCATTAAGGAGAAATTGGACGAGAAGATTATGGAGTTGCCTCGTATTCGATCAAAGGATCAGTTGGCTAATATTCTCAGTAAAGCAGTTTCAAGTAGAATATTCTCGAAGTTTTTGAGCAAGTTGGGCATATGGGATATCTATGCACCAACTTGAGGGGGATTGTTGTGATTTGGATGATTCTTTGTATGATCCTTTCCTATTTCGTAGAGAAGATTTTCCTGTATTGTGTAAATAATGACTGCTTAATTATAGGAATAGTTATATGCTTGATTATAGGATTTGGAGTGATTGTAGGATCTAGATTGGTTGCTCCATTAGTATATATACATGTACACACAATGTAAAGAGTATGAATGAAAACATTATCTACCTTTGATTTCTACTCTTTCATGTGGTTCAATTTATAACCTTAAACATACTGATGCTCCTTGTTGGTACAAAATGCAATATTTGCAACTGATGCGCCAGATACTTATGGTGTTTGTAACTCGAAAGTACCAGTCACCGAGCTTCCCAGGACAGTTTCCTTTTGCATCTTTCGGTGCTTGAAAGCAATCCTCAAAAAACAAACTACTTGAGTTTGCAATCGAGAAAAATGCTTCCGACTTTTACTTTGACTGAGTTTCAGTGTACCAGTTCATAGAACTTCCATTTTGAGTATTTACCAAGGGAAAATGATCGCTTTTCAGGATATAATATATTTGTCTTGTAAGAGGTTAGTTTCGTCAAAACTAAAGCAGCAGCTAGCCACATCGCTAAAAAAGAAATTTCAAGTGTACTAGACAAATATGCTAATAGATATTTAGTTTTAGGGTGAGGCAAAAGAAAAGAATAATTGAATGAACTTTCTTAGCAGCTTACTAGTAAAAAGCAATAACATTCTAAATCTAAGTCTTATGTTCTAAAATCACTCTCCTATTGTTGCTGAAGACTTAGAAGGGTGCTTTGCAAGGATTAAGGATGGTCAAACCGGATTAAATCGGGATGGTAGGTATTTGGCAAAAGTACAAAAACTAATATGATCAGCTTCCAAAAGATCAAAAGTTGATCATTGTTCCAAAAATGAAAAAAAAATGGTATTACAATCTGTTTTCAGTAATCAACTTTGACCAAGTGTAATACCAAATATCTTTATTAATTACGTGGCGAACACCTTCTATTTAAACTCTACATTTTCGGCATCAAACTACTCTCAATACCTTTTATCTGGATTTTGTCAAAAATAACAAAAAATGATCTAATTTAACCTTTTGCTTTTTTAGAATTAATCTTTAAAAGTGCATCAGTGCCTATATTAGCGATAGAAGACTCAATTTAGTAAAAGACTCCTTATCTGCTTTGTGCTCTCGGGCCTCTATTAAAGAAGCCAGCCCACATGTACAATCTATTAAGATTGCAAAAACTATGAAGAAACCCCTGATCGCTTATTCTTTACCTGTGAGTTTGCTCAGCATAGCTGGTTTGCTAGCACGTACACCCGCACAATGCAGTCACAGGACAAAGGATGGGTTCTGGTTCATGCAATGGGCTACAAAGAAAGGTTAAGTTTGAAATGGAAAAGGAAAGCACAAATTGTAATTCAGGTTCTGTTTGACAACATTTTTTTTTTTCAGTTTCCAAAAAAAAAACTTAAGCAAAGCAGCTTTAATTTTTTTTTTTACAAAAACAAGTGGATGTTTGATAACTCAGTTTTTATTTTTGGTGGTTTGTGGTGGCGGTGGTGGGGCGTGGGGGTGGTCGCCAGAGGTTGTCGCCGGCGGTGATGGCCGGAGTTGGCCGCCGGCAATCGCCGGTGGTGGTTGCCGGAGGTGGTCGTTGGCCGGCGGTGGTTGCCGGAGGTGGCCACCGACCACCAGAGGTTGCCGCCGGCGGTGGGAGGGTGGTGGTGGTGGTCTAAAAAAAAAACCCAAACTGAAGAAAAAAAAAACTAATTTTTGGAGTTTTTTCTTCTTCAGTTTAAAAACTGGTTTTTTAAACTGAAGAAAAAAAAAGGGTTACCAAACACAACTTTTTTTTTCAATTTTCAAAACTGAAAAAAAAAACTGTGTCAAACAGGGCCTCAGTCTACAACATTGTGTTGGAGCCTATGGATTAGAGGAATACTAGGGTGTTCCAAGGTGCAATTCCTCGTCCTCTTAAGCTGCCTTTGGCGCGAGATAAAAGCTTCGAATAGGATAAAAACAATCCACCGCGATGTTTGGTCACATGCTTAAAGGGCAGATAACTAATCCATTAGGGACTGCTTCTATCCCATTGGAGTGGGAGAATTACTAGGACGGAGGAGTGGTATTACTTTTATCCCAACCACTTGGGATAAAAAACCAGCGGGCAGAGGACATCACCGCACCACCCACCGCAGACAAGAAGGGTCGCGGGTTGCCGACCATAGTCGAGAAGATTTCAGGTGCAAACCCGCTGTCTTTCGCATTGACAGGGTTAAGTCTGTTCTATTGACACCAGTGGCGGCGGAGGCAAGGGGGTGACACAGTGGGCACGTGCCCGCCTCCACCTTTTTAGCATGAAATAGTTTTTTCCCACCTCCATCCGTTAGCATGAAGTAGTTTTTCTACTATGAATCTTATATTCATAGTTTTCTCATAGTTATCAATACTGTACCGGCCGGTACGTACGTTTTTACCTTTTACTAGACCCTTACATCTTTTACCGGTCAACATACCGCTCTGCATCGGTTGTACCGGCCGGTATAGGTGATATCAGTCGAGAACTACGTATCGGCCGATATTTTGTATTTTGTACCGATTCCTTAAAAAATGTGAAAGTAACCAATTTTATAAGAAATTTTGTAAATTGAGAATATAAAGACTAAATAGAAAAACACTATACGTTCTATTATATCAATTAAAGTCTTTGTAGCCTCTTGCTCATAATTTTCATTTAACTTTGATTTACTTTATACCTGCAAGTTTTGATCATATTCTTTTATCTATATTGTTAGATTATATATATTATTATGACAATTACATTTTCCATATTGTCCTATGTCTAGATTATTCTAGAGTTCTCCTAACTTCTATATGATTCTTTTTTCTGTTTCTGGTAGGATAGTTTTCTCTTACCTATATAAAGGCCGCATTGTACTCAGTTTTATCAATACTCTCTACTATAATTATCTTTCCCTTCACCTTTTCTATCATGGTATCAGAGTCATACGATCCACCGGTTTGAGAGTTTTTCAACTATTTTTGCAAATCTGGCAAACGGCCTTCTGTCGTTCGCCCGGCCAATTCATGTGCTTTTGTTCTTTCGTGCTCTTCTTTTCTTCTTGTGTTTATAATTTTGTCCTTTCTTTCTCGCCGTTTACTATACAATGATCTTCGCTTATGCTAAAACTCTAGCCACTGCCCACTCTTGTTGTTCATCAACTCTAAACTATCTCTTTTGCTCAAATAAAATAAATAAAATAAAATAAGAAATTCTCTTAGTCGCCAGACCTCACCCCGAGACCTTTTATGGTCGCCGGACCTCGCCCCGCGACTCCTGCCTTGTTCTGAGCGCCGGACCTCACCCCGAGACCTTTATGGTCGTCGGACCTCACCCCGGGACTCATGTCTTCTTCTTAGTGGCCGGACCTTACCCCGAGACCTTTATGGTCGTCGGACCTCGCCTCAGGACTCCTAATTTGTTCTTAGTCATTGGACCTCACCCCGAGAACTTTATGGTCATTGGACCTCACTCCGAGACTCATGCCTTGTTCTTAGTCGTCAGACCTCACCCCGAGACTTTAAGGTCATCGGACTTCGCCCCGGCCGGGACTCTTGATCTGTTCTTCGTCGCCAGACCACGCCCCAACACCTTGACGGTTATTGGACTTCGACCCGGGACTCCTGTTCTGTTCTTGCACCATCGGACTCTACACATGGAATTCTTCTGAACTTGGATTTCGCATAGTGCAGCTAATATCAAGACACCGCTCTGGACTTAAGGGCCGTTTGACATCAATTTGTTTTGCTCTTTTTTTTTCAGTTTTAAAAATTGGAAAAAATAGGAGTGTTTGGTAACACTTTTTTTTCAATTTAAAAAGTGGCTTTTTAAATTGTAGAGTAAAAACAAAAAGTGGAAAACGCTCTTTTTTTTTACTTCAATTTTTTTTTGAGACCTTCACCACAACTCACCCACCGCCGGCAGCCACCGCCCACCGTCGCCCGGCAGCCACCACCAAGCGGCGGTGGGCGGTAGCCACCACCGCTGGCCGCCACCGTCGGCAGCCACTGCCGCCCAACAGCCACCTCCGACCACTACCTCCGGCCATCGGCAACCACCACTGGGCGGCAGCCACCTCCGACCACCACCGCCGGCAGCCACCACCGACAGCCACCTCCGGCCACCACTGCCGGCGACTGCCGCGACAACCTCCGGCCACCACCACCGTCGATCATCGCTATGCCCCACTACCGCCACCGCAAACCACCAAAAAAAAACATTCAAAATAAAAAGGCTTACCAAATACCCAACAAAAAAAATCACAAAAAAAAGGGTTATCAAACACCCACTTGTTTTTGTTAAAAAAAAATTAAGCTGCTCTTTAAAAACTGAAAACCAAAAAAAAAAGTTATGTCAAACAGATCCTAAATCTCCAAACTCAAGTTTGTTCTTTTCTACCAACTTGAGTTTGAGGGGGATGTTAGATTATATATATTAATGTGACAATTACATTTTCCCTATTGTCCTATATCTAGATTATTCTACAGTTCTCCTAACTTCTATAAGTTTCTCTTTTAAGTTTCTGGTAGAATAGTTTTTTCTTTCCTATATAATGGCTTCATTGTACTCAGTTTTATCAATGCTCTCTAATATAATTATCTTTCCCTTCACCTTTTCTATCATATATATGATGTAGCGCTTTACACACATGTATCGCGAGCAAAAACACACGCACGCACGCGCACACATACACACAAAAACAACTTATTCTTGAACCTCAAGTACGTTATTATTGAACAAATAACTTATTTTTTCAAGAGAATTTGCAAATGAGATCGTTAAAAAAAGAGATAATTTTAAATGAGGTAATTCAATTGAATAAGTTATTTAGTTTATTTGAAAACTAATGTAATTTAAGCTCTCTAGGACAAACAGTTTATTTTAAAAGAGCTGTGAGTAAAAACATATATATGTATATATTGTTAATTTGTCAATGAGAAATATTACGAATGTATATTATTGATGAAAAATTTGAGACGGTACCGGTACGTACCATTTCATGAAAAAAAACGGTACGCAATCTGGTACGGTATTCATAACTATGAGTTTTCTTACTTTGGTACGCCTCAAAAAATTTATAGATTTCAATAACATATTTGAAGTAACGGTTCTTTTCAATATACACAATATTATTCCTATCACATAACAATCAAGAAATCCTATCCCTTCAATTTATTTTCACTTTTATTACTATAGATCTATTGTAATACGTATATTCCTTATAACGATGCTTTATTGATCTTAATGTTTAAAATAGAAATAAATAATATTGTAAGTTTCATCTTTATTAATTTTGAAAAGAACGCGTCAAGATACATTTAAAATCTGGGTGCCCACCTTATACAAAATTTATGGCTCCGCCACTGATTGACACCATAGCCGCCACCAGGGAGTGATTCCACTGATGTCATCGCCATCGCCAATGAGTGGTTGAGGTGCGATGAGTTGTGCGATCTGTTCAGTGGTGGTTGTGGATTGCAGTAGATGGTGGCAGTGGTTGTGATAGGTGGTCTTGTGGTGGTTGTGGGTTATGATAGGTGGTCTTGTGGTGCTTATGGGCTGCGATGGGTGGTGTTGTGGTGGTGATTTGGTTGAATAGCTCAGCTTGTAAGTTATTTGGTTGAATAGCATAGTTATGCCACTTGTAATCTGATGTCCATTTCAAATATGTAAGTGGATTGAACGCTTATCCTCCTCTATCCAACTAGAAAAGAAATCCTTACTTATCCTATTCCTTTGGCCTTTCCTATTCGGCATGTCAAATGCAGCCTAAAAGTGCAGGCTGATAGACAGCTTCTTATTGAGTGGGAACATGCCGAAAACATTGGAAAAAAATTTGCAGTTAAGGAGGCTTGCTAAAACAAGATGCATTCGGGAGAATAAAGTAGTGTTTCTTTTTCTAAAAAATGTCTTTGCAATAAATATATGCATCATTGTAGCAACAGGCTTTCATGGATACATCTTACAACCACATAAAGTTGGCGTAGGAGCATTTTGCGTAGGGAGATAAGGGAGAGGGTATTATGTGTATTTTGAAAATTTAGGGAGATAACAGGGATTGCTGCTTATCTAGTATTTTGCATCAACCAAGTGTCCATCAAGAAGACCGACGTATACAAGATGAAAGCTACTTGACCTGGATATTATAAACAACAGGCCTTCGTTCATCCATGTATATGTGTCCAACTTACTTTTCATGCTTACTCAACGAGTAGCTATATAATTAACTCCACATGTGCACGTCAATATCTTGCGAGCAGACTAGGAATATCAATGAATTCTAAAGCTCATAATCCTTTACATCATAAAGTCCTTGCTGTTCAGGAAGCAGTGAAGTCGGCAAGCAATGATCAAGGTTCCTTCCGTGTTTGTGTTAGCACAGTTGATTGCAAGAATTCGATCAATGATATTGCCTCAGTAACTATAACAAACTAGCACATCTACCCGACCTTTTCTTGGACAGTTAAAAATTGTTATTAAAAAAAATGAAAGAATTGATCAATATATAATATACGATTCCTTCAAGAAAACTCATAAAAACACAACTTAAGCATAAAAGCTGGTTTTCAATTAATATACAACATAGTGATTTCAAATTAAAGTCCAACAGTTACAAATATCCACTATGATGTGCATTTTCCTCCATCTAGGCTGTAAGCGTTTGGTGGTGCATCTATACTACCTATAAAAGTACCAATGTTGTAAATCTTTTTTTTCCTATTTTGCCCTTCGTTAATCACTCTAATAACGGCCATACCCTTTCATAAATACTATTAGTATTAATGACTAATGTTTCTTTATCATTTCCATTTTTGTCCTTCATTAGTTATTTCAATCACAACCCTACCCTTCCCCATATATATTATATATAGATAAGAGAACCCTTGAAGTCCAAAAGAAAATTCGTTAAAAACCCTTTCTCTTCAGGTTCCTCCCCTCTACTGCAATTCTAACTCTAAGCGTCTCCATCCATCTCTTCCAGAAATTAATTGCTACAATTCATCTAGACAACTTTCCATCTCCACACCCTTCCTCAAAATTCTTTTAAGAGGTATTCTTAGATTACAAGTTTTAGAACCCGAAAGATATCTATTTGTTTTCTCCGCAAGACATAGTGAAGCATGATATTCATGTTTCAATTTTCATCTTCAACGATGAGCCAACTCTTAGGAAGACAGGGCCTGAAACAGTACTTTGCCAACTTACCACCAAGAAGGGACAAGTATTTCTGTGATGGGGTGATATGTTGTTTCGCATTATTATTTTTCCTCACTGTATGATTGTTAGCTCTATAGCTATAAAGGAGCCTCTTTCACATCAGTGGTTTCAAGGATTTTTTTTGGGTTTCCTCTTCTTTTCTTTCAATTGTTGTTATTCATCCTGACTATGTCAGAAGCAAGTTTGAATTATCTATTCTGTTGCATTTCTTAAAATTCAATCCTCTATTGACATATGAGGGGCAATTGCCTTGTAAACTTGAGGGTGAGGGCTGGTTCCTAAATGAGTTGAACGTGTTGGCCTGAGGTTTTACACCATATGCTTACTTTGAAAGAAAAAAAAGGAGAAGAAGAAAAACAGACATTTTCCCTCTCCTTTATTGTGATTGACACTCTTCGCAGAAATATTAAACTTGACAACCTTGTATTGGACAAAATGGTCACATGAAGCTCTGAGATTTTGTACTTTTCTAGCCTCTTGACTGTCAAAATCTATTTGCAATAAATGAAAATGAAGTGATGGATGATAAGAATTTGAGAGACCAGTGAATCTCAGTGGAGGCTTCGTGGATAATGGAAAAGGAAATTGCAAGAATATATCCCCAAGAACAGCTGCAGCACCGGCAGATGAACAGGAGGACGACAATATGCAATCATCTAGGGGACGTACGCTTTCAAATTTTTTTTTCTGTTTTTTCTATTCTGTTTTTGTTTTTCAGATTTTAGTATTCAGTTCTAAAATCGTATTGTGAATTTTTAATTTTTTCCGTATCTACTTTTTTCAGTTTTTTTGTACGTTTGCCATTTTCATTTTCGTTTTCACCAACTTTTTCTGAATCAATCCCGTATGTTTAAATTTTTCTACACTATTTGTACACAAAATCTTTCCATTTTAACCCTACACTATTTGTACACAAAAAGAATATAAATATGGGAAACAAATAGAAAAGAACTTTTAATAAGTTTATCATCGTGTTGATAAGCATATTACAACGTCTATATAATTAATTATTATTACCGCAGAAGCGTGACACACAAGGTCATGTATAAAAACCTTATACATAAATCGTTAAAGAGCAAGAAAAAAAAAGTACTGGGTCTGACTCATCTCATTTGGTTGCATTCAACACTGGTTAAATAGGTATCTAAGTAGCAAACGAAAAGATAAGACCTTAGTATTAAGGCCCCTGCCAACTATTTTGGGCTGCTGTGTTCATGGAAAATTCCACCATGTTACTATCAGGGCTTTGCTCATCCAAGGCAAGAGTCCGTCCTCCTCTGCCACATCTTCTTCACCAAAGAAAAGGGTGTAGAAGAAGCATAGATCAGTGCCTCCGAGACAATGAAGGACGCTCAAAAGGCAGTCACTAGTATATGAACCCGGGGATCATCTCTAGTCTTAGAATACCTAACTTATACCTTTCATCGAACACCTGACAGGCATGTATACCCACCTGGGTTTGGACTCCATTCTAAGGTCCAAACATTGAAAATCGAAGAAGAAAAAGCAAAAATGAGGAGAGTAGCGGAACAAATGTACCCAAAGTAAAAGAGCGAGAGATGATCAAAACCTTGTCGAGTTGTGCAGGAGATGGGAAATCGTTCTCTCCGGTCACGGAATGGTGGCTGCTTCTTTCGGAGACGGCAGGAACCGGCGGCTTCACCGTTGTATGTAGGCTGGGACTTCGGCTCCGTCTCGGTGCAGCTTCTCTGTTATGATCGGCAGATCTGGGAAGGGTGTGAGATTGAAGTGATGAGCTCTTATTCATGGAAGGTAGCTAAAGGAGATAAATAGGGGAGAGAGGGAGACAGAAAGAGCAGAGAGAGGCAACTTGAATGGACGTTGCAGCTGGGGGTTTCGGACGACTGTCCAAAAAATTATGAACAGTGTCTCCGGATATGGTATTCTCTTACCAGGGGTGCAACTTGGGCGGGCTGGACGGGCCCAAAGGTTATACCATGACCAGCCCGCTCTCTAAAAGTCGTGCCCATGTCAGCCCAGCCTATTTACGGGCCGAATAATATGTGTCCACGCCAAGTCCATCAAAATTTTGGTGGACACGGGCTGAACGCGGGCTATCCACGGATGTCCATGGTTACAAATTACTTTTTATTTTAAAAGATTTCAAAACATAACATTGACAATCTAACTCTACAATTCTTTCGTGATAATGAAAAAAAGTACATTAAAGTCTCAAAATGAACTTCAATATAAGCATGAAAACAAATATTTGGGACAAATTAAGAGAGAAAAAGATAAGAGTCTCTAATTCTATAATAAGAAATAAAATAGAAAAAGTAAAGTCTTCAAAGATTTCTAAACATGAACGAAAAAGTGGGAACCGTCGCACAACCTGGTTCAGAAAAATAAGATAAGAATATAAGCATACATTTGGCTTAGAGGCTTTGACTTTGTCAAAGTAGGGGTTAAGAGTTCAGAAAGTACAAAAAACGAAATTGTATTCTATTAGGTAAGAGTTTGACAGTCGAGATTGCACAGACTTATGTGATCCACGGTTTTTAATGATTAAAGGAAACAAAATAAATATATTGTAATATATATATATATTAAAAAAACATTGAAACTTATATTATATAATAGTTAAACGGGTTGGTTTTTCCACGGGCTGGATAGGCTTGCAGAAACCTTTGCCCATGTCCAGCCCATATTTTTTACGGGCTCACAATTTTGAGCCCACGTCCACCACGGTCACTATAAAAGTAAGTCCATGTCCATATTTTTGCGGGCTGGAACGGGTTGTCTACGGGTTGCCCGGCCCAAATTGCACCCCTATCTCTGAGAATACAACTCGAGGATAATTGGGTGTTTTTACATTATTAGACACTGTTTGGATATTTTATTCAAAACGGAACAGAAAAAAATAAAAGTACACTAAAAAGAGTATTTTCTTCGTCATCGTTACAAAAACAAAAACAAAAACAAAAACAGAAAAACGTAAGCGACCCCTTATGTATTCCTAACAAATGGCTTCTTTTTACACTGTCTAAAGGTTAACATTCAGGTGCATGATGCAGTTAGAAAAGTGGAATCATGGTCAGCCTGTTGAGTGTTGAGATGAGATGAGATGGTTTTTGGCAAGATTGAAAATCGTTTGGATTTACTTTTAAATTGCATGTTACGATATCAATATTTGGACTGATCAATCATTAATATTCCATAAGATGTCAAAAATTATTATGCTTAGTGTCTAAGCTGTGTCACTTACGTTATTAATTGAACCTATGCTCATAGGTTGTGATTTTTCTATTTTTGTTTTTTCTCACGAACAATTGTCCATATCCCCTGCATCAATGTGCCAGAGATATGAAAAGAGACTTCTAACCCTATAATAGTTCTCTTCTCTTCTTCAAGCCTACAACTTTGTTGCTGCAATCTACATAATCATTGAGTACCATCTTTACATTGAAAGTAAATTGAAACTCCTCCTTTTTTTGTAATTTTGCTGTTTTTAGGATTTTACAAATCCTCTCCCAAACTGCTCTTCTCAGTTAATTGTTTGGAAATAGATTTTGTCCCTTCCCCTCTAATTGCTCAAATCAAGTAATCCTTTTGTTTTATCTTCATGTGTGCAGTCTGAAACTGCTTTTGGAGGTGTACCTAATTCCGGCTCCTTAAAGGTGAGTTCCTCGATTCTTACTACCCATGAGAGATTAATTTCTTTTCTTTTAGGAGTTTACATTACCAGTCTACCGACTAAATGTTACAGTTTTTATGTTATATTATGATCATGTGGTTCTGCATGTTAATCCATGAGTATGTATCTTACTAAGAATTCTTATATATTTAGATTTGTGCCGATCAAGTATGCATGGTATATTCTACCATTGACAATCCTTGGTTTAGCCGACTAAGTTGACCACCTTGGAGAATAGCTGGAATGATATGTTTACAATGCAATATCGGATTCTCTTATAGAAGGTGGGTATAAGTGACATGAACTTGCCCACTTGAAATAAATTGCAAGAAGATGACCTGGTATGATTTCATGAGTTGCTACAAGGTCTTTTTAGTCCCATGGGTTTCTTTTGCTTGTGTCTCTTTCAATACGGACTACGTTAATATACATTAAGCATGTATATTGTCAATGTCACCTCGATTTGGGGTGTTGCTTCGTGTGTGTACTTTACCTCATATATGTCTATCGACCATTTATGTGAGCTAAAAAGCATTAATATACAGAGTATTAATTAGCAAGACAACTACATCTCACACACTTCTATCTTCGTCTATAATATAAAGCTAATCTAACTCAGTTGCACATCCTCTACATGTACCAGGAGGATAAACTTATGCAACATTCAGAGTATAACTACAGAGAACATCTTGCCCATAGGTGACTCAGTCATTGAAAATACAAGTAAAGTTCATTCTGGCGGCTTTGGATCATACCTGAAGTGCAGCAGATGTTAAAAATGTCACTTATGATGACTTTGTGATTCCTCCATGTTGGCGGGGTTAAAAAGACCACGATTCTTTTATATTTTATTATTCAAATCACATTTTATAGCTTGTGTTGTATTTATTGTTAGCTCCTTACTTGTGTTGTTTAAAGAGAAGCCAATCTTCGATTTGGGTGAATATGTTCAACCATTTTTCTTAGATATGATAAACTTTATTTGTTAGTTTCTCTAATTATCTCTTATATGTTTTCCCTTCGTTTTGTTGTACAACAATATCTGGTTATGGGTTTATGCGATTATGTAATACGTTTTTGCTTATCTCATTAACAATTTCACATCTGATGAACCCTCTTGCTTAATAGTTTAAATCAAGTACCATTTTGCATATCTCAATTTCACATGCTTACACTCAATCAGCAAACCAAGACTACATCCAATAAACTGTATATGCATCTTATGTTTTACTAAACATTTTCACGGCTTAGTTAACGAAACCTTGCAATATAAGTAGAACAGTACACTTGGTGGACTGAATAGAAATTTAGCTTTTTTCCCTAATAAGTGTGAGAAATCCAAGGCCATGACCTGTTCCAAGCAAGTAGTAGAAGGCTGACAATCCTTAAACTAGCTCTTTGCCATCATTTGCACGCTGTTTAAGGCAATTACATTTGATTGAAAGGTACATAGGCAGCAGCGTGAAGGGAAAATTATGTTGTCAATGAGCTAATCTCCCATTGGATATTGAAGCACTTTAAGCTTGCTCACTTTTGAGGGGGATGTCCGGTAGTGCTTGTGTGGGTGAGATAGAGTAAAGAAAATATCCAAACCTTAACTTTTAGAACTTCTTTTGGACCTTTCATATGTCGCCAACCGGTTAGATGAGAAACCTATTTTTGCTAGAGTGTTCCATTGCAATAACATTCTTGGGACCATTTAAGCAGTGTTCTACTAAATTTGTTTATGAGCCCAGCTCTGGAACTGATAGATTGTATAGATACGTATATGCTCCAAAGAATACAAAAAATAAATGTCTAAGTCTAGGTACTTGTCTACTAGAAGACCAAGTCGGTGTTGTTATGGGTTCGTTCTCGAATAGCAACCAAAAGTCGTGCATAAATTTTTGTTGCTTCGTCAACTTTGAGTATATTTTATCTTAATTCCCAATGTGTAGCATAATAAGAGACTCTTGGATTAAATATCATTAATTTTCATTTTTCAATGTTAACGTTTCTCATGGAGCACCTAGATAAAAAGAATTACAGAGCTTTTTAATTCAACAATTTGCCATTTCGAAATATGGTGGGTAGAAGCTACGCATTTTTTTTGGCTTAATGCTAACCCTTTCATCACAAAGAAGCATTATTGACACTTTGAAATCCTGTAAAGAGAGAGTAAGGATTTAGCCAAAAGGACTTTAATTTAGCCCCACCCTTCTAGGTATGCTATGGTCGTTTGTGTAGTGTAAATTGTTTTAGTTCAGTTTAATTCCTTTCGGGGGAACATAGACCGTGAACTGTCCTTGATTATTGAACTAAAAATAGATTAATGATAGATCTAATTGAATGGACATGCTATTTACTTAAAGTGATACCAATATGGGTCCAACCACACATTCATTCAAATATCTACTTTATTTTTTTCAATTTTGATTAGGATGGTTGTTGATTCGTAATACAATTGATGAGAGTTGGAGAATATATCACAAGATATTGCTAGAGCTGCGAAGTATCAGACACGTACAAATAATAAGCAATGCAGCCAATCCACATTCCTAAAATACTTATCTAAGTGCATTTACAAGACCCATGAAATTGTTGAAGAAAATGTTGATAAACTCGAGCATCTCAGAATTTAATTAGAAAAGGTCGTCGAGATTGAACCAATATTTTTTAAAAAATGAAATAGGTTCACTTCATTGTTCCGCACCGAGTTCCATTGATTTGACATACATCTTTTTGTAACTTACCCATATGAATTGAGTACCAAATTATTACATCCTCAGTAAATTGAATAATATTGACATTAATAAAATATTTAGTTGCTCACAAATTGTTGTCGATTAGAGAAGGACAAAAATTAATATGAACATTTTGACTAGCCTGAATAAATGGAGTATTTTGACCTTTAATAACTCAAGTCGAATGGCGAATTTGTGAAAAACAACTTGAAGTCATTGAATTATGATGTCTTCTCGGTTAGTGGTATTCTTGTACGTGATTATAAGATTCTCATGTCTACGAAATGCTTTGTTGAAGCAAAGTGTGTTGGAGCATTTGAATTGTATGGTAAATGCGTGAGGAGGTTTCTAGCATCTTTTAAACAATTTCATGACCCATTTCATGTAAAGACAACTTGCAATTTGTAAAAAAAATTATATATGCGTGGGCATTCACGTGCAACGCACGTGCTTTCATCTAGTACTAATAAAAAGCAATATGACACCAACGGTAGAGTAATGGTGGCTACTATTTGATTCAAATTTCCAACAAAGTTACATAACTTTTTTGGTGTCCTATTAATTTGTTAATTTTCAAGTTATATATTCTATCTATCAACAAAGATTAAATGTTACATAACTCTGAACCATTGTTTCCAACCATTTAGAACAATTAAATTAGAGGGTGACGATGTGATAGAGGGAGCACGGGGATACTTATAATATATATTTAACTGTCCTAGATGATCCAGACTATCGGTCCAATACTACCCAATATTTTCAAGTCAAGTGGAGCTATTGTAGTTACATATGCCTTGTCATTCGAAATAAATAGCATATTTTCCTGGCAACCAAAAAATAGGAATGTATGTGGAGATCTTGGTATAAAATTTGCAATTTATTTGGAGTGGAGGAAGATTACAATCATGACCTAGTATCGGGGATGGGGTAGGATCCCATAATTTACCAGCAATGGTTAAATAAGTAAAAAGGATGATATTCATAACTAATTAAAATCTTTTTGGATAATAATTTGAGAGAGTATTGATTAAAAAAGGGGTAAAAACTAAAAGTCATTCAAATATACGATTCTATTCTAACAAAACCTAGGAGCAAACAATTGAAACTCAACGGCTGTCTCTGTAGATTCCCATAGCATTCCGTCATAAGACCAACTAAAGCATTTTGAATATCGCATTATAATATGTTTTTAGGTTTCTTATGGGTTATTTGTTTCGTTGTCATCATTTTTATCTCTATAACTTTTAATTTATCTTGATAATAGTACCTCTATTTTGAAGTACTTTGTAACAAAACGATAAGCAAAAAGTTTTCTAATTATTTTAAGAACTTTATGAGTTGAAATTTCATACACAAAATTTCTTTAGTAGATCAAATAGGGTTTCTTTTCTTATTTTATAGTGTTCTTAGCCATTCAGTCAAAATGAGTTCTAATATATATGTTTACTAAGGTCCAGTTTTACGATGTTTAGCTTTAGCTTCAGAATTTTATGTGACTTAGTAAAATATGTGTAGACACCTCATTTTTATAGTCATTATTAATTAATATAAATATTGGGCTTCATTGCTAATTAAAATTTATCATCAAGCTTAGGCATAATAATATAACTTAATGAATATAATTTAGTTTACTTCATAAGTCGAATTGTCCACTAGTCTAGTAGTCCAATCCACTTGTTTAGTCCAGTCTACCAATTCAGTCCAGTTGTTGTCAAGTCCAATTTTGTCTAGCAATCCATTTTTTTAGTTGGTGAGGGCTCAACCTAATCCAATTATGTCAGTCCCAGCCATTTCTAGATGATTTAAGAAATTATTTGTGAGTTTGTCATTTTCTTGGTCTATCTTCATTCTTCAAAATCTTAATTTTTAAATTTCTAAATTAAAAAAAAAAAAAAAAGATTAAGGTTAGTTCTTTTTTTTTTTCTCTAAGTTTAAATTTTTATAGTTTTTTAACTTATACATAGCTAATGTACTCATACAATTGATAATCACATTAGTAATATATCTATATAGTAAGAGTTAAGTTTATTGCATACAAAATTAGTAACCTATTGTTGACGTAGCAAGTTATATAAATCACTATGCATAGTAAAAATATATTTTTAGTAGTCAAATTGATTAATTTAATTTATATTTAATGTATTTAATAGTAACACTAATTATAGCGTGTTTTTTTATTATTCATATTTTATGTGAATTTGAACCTTCTGAATTCTTTATGTTAGCCATCAAATCTTCTTTATGATTTTTTTGGCACCCCAAATAAAATTTTCTAGATCCATCCCTGGACTTAGTCTCAGTTGACATGCAACTTGGCCCCCCTTATTACCATCCAAACTTACAAAAGAGGAAATAAAAAAATTTAGTAAAAAAATATATGCATTAAATTGTTTTGTACCATTTTCAGAAATACAAAGATAAAATATATGACTACATATTATTTCAATAATAATGTGTTCCAATAATGTAGTGGAGAGGAAGTGGTGAATGGTGTCTTAGTTTAGTACTTTTAAAAACGGAAGAAGGTAACCAAATAAACAGAATTGATTTGAAGAAGATGGAACAAAATAATAATAATCAAAGCAGTATTGTTGATAAAATTTCACGACATGCAATGTCAGAAGGCAATGGTGCAAACAATACCAAAGTTTAGGCTTGTAGTCCATTATTATTACTACTACTACTATTAGTAGTAGTATTGAGCGCGTGCGTTGCATGTGAATGTAGTCGAAAGTAATTTTTGAAGTGATATCATCAGTTTTTTGGGATTAAATAATATAATTTAATTATGTTCTTATTTCTTTTGTGACCTGTTTAGAAGACATGTATATTTGATGGTCGCAATTATAATTAGTTCAATGATTGAAAATATTCTTTGCATGCTTCTAGATTGAAGAAAAAAAAAACAAATTCAGAAAAAAAAAATAATGAATATACGTCTTTAGTTTTGTAATATGTAAAATTGTTAAATGGTATATACTTAAAAAATTTAATTTTCAAGACCAGGTGCTTTGCATTATGGAATGCAAATCATCTTATCTTCAACTGTAATAACTGAACAGATTTTTAGTTCAAATTGATATCATATTTGAGCCTTGCTTTTTTTTTTCATTTTTTGATGCGTATTAACCCTGTTTTTTGTTTTTTTATGTTTTTTATTTTTCAAACATTTTTTGTTTCTTAAATGATTTTTCACATATTTTAGTTTCTTTTTTTATTTTTTAATTGGTTAATTGTTTGCTAACGCAAAAATGCAAGGAAAACAAATCACAGTTCTCATTAACCAATTCATTATCTGTAATATCCCACATTTTTTCAAGACGTTAGAAATGATTTTTTTTTTTTTTTTTGAACAATAATAATTATCGGATGTCCAAAAAATAAAAATAGCGATAATTTTGTGCAAATATTAAAAGGATTTTTGGGTCCACTATACTATTTGAAAATTTATAAGGCCCTTTTGTAAATATGAAAAATGTAGGGGCCTATTTGTAAATTTGGGAAGGTAGGCTAGACTGGGGTGAAAATTTCTAAGAATTTTAGAAAAAACATATTGCTAGTGGGTGCCACCTCTTACTTAATATAGGATGACTAATCCAATTATATTATTAATTAATTGTTAGACTTGAAAATAAAAATAATAAAAAGAAAGAAAGGAGAAATTAGGGTAAAGAAGAAAAAAAGGAAGAGAAAGAACAAAACAGAGGAAGAAAGGGGAAAAGAAAGAACAGAGGAAAAGAAAAAAGGGGGGCTCGGGTAGGAATCAAGAAGAAAGAATTGGAGAAATCCCTCAAGGTAATTTTTGATTTGTTTGGGTATGTGATTTAGTGTGTACATTAGTGTGTGTTTTGCGTGTTTCGTGTGTGTTTTAGACACTGTGTGTGTGCGCGCATGTGTGTGTGTGCGTGTGTGTTAGGGGGGCTTTGGGTGTGAATTTGTGGGGGGGGGGGGGATTGTGAGGATATGCGTTTGTATATAGTTGTGGTACGGAAGGTTTGTGAGTGTTTAGGGGCTAATGGTTGTGGCTGGAGTTCGACAGTGGGGGAGTATGAAAACAAATAGTGTGTGTGTGCGCGCGCGCGCTTAATGTATATGGTTGAGAATCCGTATGTATTTGTGTGAATTTGTGTGTATGTAAATTAAGTGGGCTAATATGTGTTAGTGTGTGTGTGAACATTTCAGTATGTGTGTGTTCGGGTGGGTATATATGTGTATGTGTAATTGTGTACGTAAAGTGTTTGATGTGTGTGTTTAAGCGTATTAGGGTGCTTTAAAAGTGGTCACGTGTGTGTATATGTAACAGTGTGTATGATAATGTGGTTGTGGTTGTGGTTGGAGTTCGGCAGTAGGGGAGTATGAAGACAAACAGTGTGTGTGTGCGCGCGCGCGCTTAATGTATATGGTTGAGAATCCGTATGTATTTGTGTGAATTTGTGTGTATGTAAATTAAGTGGGCTAATATGTGTTAGTGTGTGTATAGGTGTTTAATGTGATAATGTGTTAGTGTGTGTGTGAACATTTCAGTATGTGTGTGTTCGGGTGGGTATATATGTGTATGTGTAATTGTGTACGTAAAGTGTTTGATGTGTGTGTTTAAGCGTATTAGGGTGCTTTAAAAGTGGTCACGTGTGTGTATATGTAACAGTGTGTATGATAATGTGTAAAGTGGAGGTTCTGGGAAAGTGTGGGGTTCGGTAATGGGAAAAAAAAGAAGAAATTGTGTGTATTGAAGGTGAAATAGTATGTGTTTAGATGTGAATAGTGACTGTAATTGTCACTAAAGGGGGGATTATGGTTAGACAGTTTTTTAAAAATAGTTCAGAACATTTTTTGGGCAAGTGCCAAAAAGAGGCCCCTATTATTTTTACAAGACGTACACTGTGAAAAAATTTGGGGATCTTCGCGCTAAATTAGGGTATCAATTAAAAGAAATTATTGGAATTAGCCTAAAAATGATTTCAAGATGCTTAAAATAGTGTTTTAATGTGTTTTTGAGATTTTTCCAGTGCGGGAATCCCCATGAGGTATTTTGGTAATTTGCCACCCAGAAGGGATATTTCGATAATTTTACCTATAAAATGTACTTTTGGATAAATTCACATAAGGTATTGATACTTTAGCGATTGTATTTACGAGAAGAGTGTTCTGGTAATTTAGACATGAGAGGGGTGTTTTGATAATTTCATATATAAGGGTATTTTGATAATTTTATATTCCGATGAGAGGGTCATTCTGGGAATGTGCATGAGTTTGTATTTAGTTTATAATACTATAGTGTGGATTGTATTCTGATCATTGGATTATTTCGTTTAGGTTAAAGTAAAGAACTTTCTTGTTAGGATAATTTAGCTTCGGATCCAAGTAAGAATTTCTATCCGAACCTTAAGTTTAGCAACTTGTGTTCATAATCAATTTTTTGAATTGCCTCCGGCTATTATCGAACACTGCAGTATGCATTGATATCAACATGTTGTGGTACGGAAGGTTTGTGAGTGTTTAGGGCTAGTGGTTGTGGTTGGAGTTCGGCAGTGGGGGAGTATGAAGACAAACAGTGTGTGTGTGCGCGCGCGCGCTTAATGTATATGGTTGAGAATCCGTATGTATTTGTGTGAATTTGTGTGTATGTAAATTAAGTGGGCTAATATGTGTTAGTGTGTGTATAGGTGTTTAATGTGTGTGTGTGTGTGTGTGTGTGTGTGTGTGTGAACATTTCAGTATGTGTGTGTTCGGGTGGGTATATATGTGTATGTGTAATTGTGTACGTAAAGTGTTTGATGTGTGTGTTTAAGCGTATTAGGGTGCTTTAAAAGTGGTCACGTGTGTGTATATGTAACAGTGTGTATGATAATGTGTGAAGTGGAGGTTCTGGGAAAGTGTGGGGTTCGGTAATAGGAAGAAGAAGAAGAAATTGGTGTGTATTGAAGGTGAAATAGTATGTGTTTAGATGTGAATAGTGACTATAATTTTCACTAAAGGGGGGATTATGGTTAGACAGTTTTTTAAAAATAGTTCAGAACATTTTTTGGGCAAGTGCCAAAAAGAGGCCCCTATTATTTTTACAAGACGTACACTATGAAAAAATTTGGGGATCTTCGCGCTAAATTAGGGTATCAATTAAAAGAAATTATTGGAATTAGCCTAAAAATGATTTCAGGATACTTAAAATAATGTTTTAATGTGTTTTTGATATTTTTCCGGTGCGGGAATCCCCTGGAGGTATTGTGGTAATTTGTCACCCAGAGGGGGTATTTTGATAATTTTACCAATAAAATGTACTTTTAGGTAAATTCACATAAGGTATTGATACTTTAGCGATTGTATTTACGAGAAGAGTGTTCTGGTAATTTAGACATGAGAGGGGTGTTTTGATAATTTCACATATAAGGGTATTTTGATAATTTTATATTCCGATGAGAGGGTCATTCTGGGAATGTGCATGAGTTTGTATTTAGTTTATAATACTATAGTGTGGATTGTATTCTGATCATTGGATTATTTCGTTTAGGTTAAAGTAAAGAACTTTCTTGTTAGGATAATTTAGCTTCGGATCCAAGTAAGAATTTCTATCCGAACCTTAAGTTTACCAACTTGTGTTCATAATCAATTTTTCGAATTGCCTCCGGCTATTATCGAACACTGCAGTATGCATTGATATCAACATGTTGTGGTACGGAAGGTTTGTGAGTGTTTAGGGGCTAATGGTTGTGGCTGGAGTTCGACAGTGGGGGAGTATGAAAACAAATAGTGTGTGTGTGCGCGCGCGCGCTTAATGTATATGGTTGAGAATCCGTATGTATTTGTGTGAATTTGTGTGTATGTAAATTAAGTGGGCTAATATGTGTTAGTGTGTGTATAGGTGTTTAATGTGTGTGTGTGTGTGTGTGTGTGTTAGTGTGTGTGTGAACATTTCAGTATGTGTGTGTTCGGGTGGGTATATATGTGTATGTGTAATTGTGTACGTAAAGTGTTTGATGTGTGTGTTTAAGCGTATTAGGGTGCTTTAAAAGTGGTCACGTGTGTGTATATGTAACAGTGTGTATGATAATGTGTGAAGTGGAGGTTCTGGGAAAGTGTGGGGTTCGGTAATAGGAAGAAGAAGAAGAAATTGGTGTGTATTGAAGGTGAAATAGTATGTGTTTAGATGTGAATAGTGACTGTAATTGTCACTAAAGGGGGGATTATGGTTAGACAGTTTTTTAAAAATAGTTCAGAACATTTTTTGGGCAAGTGCCAAAAAGAGGCCCCTATTATTTTTACAAGACGTACACTATGAAAAAATTTGGGGATCTTCGCGCTAAATTAGGGTATCAATTAAAAGAAATTATTGGAATTAGCCTAAAAATGATTTCAGGATACTTAAAATAATGTTTTAATGTGTTTTTGATATTTTTCCGGTGCGGGAATCCCCTGGAGGTATTGTGGTAATTTGTCACCCAGAGGGGGTATTTTGATAATTTTACCAATAAAATGTACTTTTAGGTAAATTCACATAAGGTATTGATACTTTAGCGATTGTATTTACGAGAAGAGTGTTCTGGTAATTTAGACATGAGAGGGGTGTTTTGATAATTTCACATATAAGGGTATTTTGATAATTTTATATTCCGATGAGAGGGTCATTCTGGGAATGTGCATGAGTTTGTATTTAGTTTATAATACTATAGTGTGGATTGTATTCTGATCATTGGATTATTTCGTTTAGGTTAAAGTAAAGAACTTTCTTGTTAGGATAATTTAGCTTCGGATCCAAGTAAGAATTTCTATCCGAACCTTAAGTTTACCAACTTGTGTTCATAATCAATTTTCGAATTGCCTCCGGCTATTATCGAACACTGCAGTATGCATTGATATCAACATGTTATTGTCAGTTAAACCCTTATATTGAACCGAAATCAGTTATTCAAATTCTTATCGATGCTCGCCTTTTATTGCATGTTGAGCATTGAATTGGTTGTTAATGCTATAATTGTTTTTTATACATTGACCTGTGGGTCAGTTATGAGGGAGGCGTTATAAGGATGGTCTGTTCCTACATGAAATGTAGACTATTACCTAAATGGACTAGTTATCGTACATCATGCATATGTACACTGTGATGCCAGGAAAAGGGGGTTCGTTGCTACGTGGAGGTGCCACAAATGATGCAGTCCGAATCAGCTTCCAAGTAGGCAAAGTGGGAGACAACAAGGATGGAGTAAGGGCTGAGAGCAAGGCTCCCCAGACAGGTCGCGAGGGCTGGCAGCGCCGCGCAGGCAGGGCGGCGATGAACAGGGTCAGCAGTCGACAGTCCAAGTCAGGGGTGCGTCAAGGGTCCGATGTCAGAAGTCCAAGTATGTTTCTATCACTAGAATTCCAGAGAGAACGGGTTTTTAGAGAGAGAACGTGAAAATGACAAAATGAGAGAGCTCTTTGAATGAGCTCCAAAGTCCACTATTTATAGGGAAAAATATGCATGTGTCATCAGCTGACATGTGTTGTCCCCTGGGAGTGACACGTCACCAGGGGGTCCAAAGTACCGATTCTCCGTTGGACTCCCGGTCCCTGAGTTCGTGCTGCCCTGCCCTTACAGTATCCATCTGCTTGTCTGGGAAGGCTGACCACGCTGCGGTAGCATGCTCAGAGTAGCCCGGTGCCCCAGCCACCGGTCCTAGCCCTTACTGAATCCCACGAAATGCGTCAAGAGACGCGCAGAGATCCTGACAGCGGTGAGGGTTGCCCGTGTAGCCAATTGCCAGGCGGACTAGGTGCAATGCCCTCCAAGGTCCTACTCCCGTCCCGGAGTGACCCAGGGGTCATTGCCCTGGCGGTGTTGACGATCAATGGTAACATGAGTGGACACGCTTCCAGCCCAGTGCTCAAGTCCGTGGTGAAGGGTCCTCGCACTGGAGCCCCCCCTCCCCCCTCCCCCCCCTCCCTGTGATTGTGACGGCGACGGCTTTAAGGTTATGAGTCCATCCCGTGGCGGCAATGACTTCAAGGTTGTGAGTTCATCCCGCTGCGAAGGCCGGAGCCCCCCGTGATTGTGGTGGCGATGGCTTTAAGGTTGTGAGTTCATCTCATTACGAGGGCCGGAGCCCCTCGTGATTGTGACGGCGATGGCTTTAAGGTTGTGAGCCCATCCCGTTGCGGCTATGACTTCAAGGTTGTGAGTCTATCCCGCTGCGAGGGCCGGAGCCCCTCGTGATTGTGACGGTGATGGCTTTAAGGTTGTGAGCCCATCCCGTGGCGGCAATGACTTCAAGGTTGAGTTCATCCCGCTGCGAGGGCCGGAGCCCCCGTGATTGTGACGGCGATGGCTTTAAGGTTGTGAGCCCATCCCGTTGTGAGGGCCGGAACCCCCCGTGATTGTGATGGCGATGACTTTAAGGTTGTGAGCCCATCTCGTGGCGGTGATGACTTTAAGGTTGTGAGTCCATCCCGCTGCGAGGGCCGGAGCCGCCCCCAGTGATTGTGATGGCGATGGCTTTAAGGTTGTGAGCCCATCCCGTGGCGGCAATGACTTCAAGGTTGTGAGTCTATCCCGCTGCGAGGGCCGGAGCCCCCAGTGATTGTGACGGCGATGGCTTTAAGGTTGTGATTCTATCCCGCTGCGAGGGTCGGAGCCCCCCATGATTGTGCCGACGATGGCTTTAAGGTTGTGAGCCCATCCCGTGGCGGCGATGACTTCAAGGTTGTGAGTCCATCCCGCTGCGAGGGCCGGAGCCCCCCGGAAGCACATAACATGATTGGGGCACATGGGCGCGGCGACTACCATCACCAGACAATACCTGGTGCTGGGGCACGTAATGAAAGTGGCGCGGCGCAATGGCGCGGCGACGAGTGTTAAAAAGCGTGCGGGTTATAGTTGTCGCAGAGACGGTACCCATGTGACAATGCATGGCCGTGAGTGACGGTTGTCACGATGACAACGCGCGGGCGACAACGAGAGTCATGCGACCACTGATGGTGAGTGAGCACTGTAGAGAATGCGTTGAGTGAGATGCTAGAGGGGTCAATAGTCTTCCCCCCCCCCCCAAGACAAGGGTGGCCAACCCCCTTCTCAAGGAGGTGGTCGACCCCCTTTAAAAAGGGTGGCTGACCCCCTCGGGGGAGGTGCACTCTTCCAAGCAATGATAGCGACGGATAACCTGATCGCCTGTGAATGTTCGAAGGGAGATGCACTTTGACCGGTTGATGGCGTTGAATAATTTGACTGGCAAATAAGTGATGTGTCACGCAAAATGGGTCCCTTAGCAGGCCCTGGGGTGCCATTCGAACAGGTTGGGAACACATTGTATTGAGCATTGCATGTGTAGCATTGTCTCTGCCCATGGTCAATATCTTTTGAATGATTTACATTGTATCTTAATAACTGTTTTGAGAGTGATTGAGAATAATTGTTCTAATATCTTATTGAAGGGATCGAGTTGAAACTCTTCCCCACGTTCTTGTTAACTGTTGCGTAATCTCTTAAGGGATTGTCTTTGAATTGATTCTTGAATCGTTATGGCTCCTTTGGGTTATTTTGAGCGATCTTACAGAGCTCTCAAAAGTTCACCCTCGTTTGCTCCATTCTACAGGTAACGAACAATGGTAGATCGTTCGGGGAAGGTTAGAGTCTGGGTGAGACTTTGGAGTATGTACCCTATTTTGTGTAGTAGGACCTTTGCGTGGGCCAATACAGTTTGCATGTTCTATCAAGAACTTAAGTTTGGATTTTAATATTTTAAGTGTGATGTGCCTTTGTAGAACTTTACATTTTGGAAGATTTCGAGTTAATGTTATTTTAGAAGCTCTGAAATTATAACAGATAATTTGAGATGTGTTATGATGTAGTAGGTTTAACGCTCTGGAAGTTCGGGGTGACAGAGTTCCGGATTTTCGGTCGTTACATTATCCAATATTTATTTCATTTCAACCAAATTTAAAAAGGAGTAATAAAAATTTGATTTGTTTTTCTTTTTCATCACACTTTTCACTTCCTAATATTAAGAATAGACTCATTACCCAATGTTCATTTAATTCAACCAAATTTAAAAGGGAGTCATAAATAGAGGGTAAAATTATTATTTACGTAATTAACGGATAACATAATCCTCCAGACAATCGTACTTTTATAAGTAGTATAGATTCTTGCCTTGATTCTTTTTAGGCCTTTAAAAAGGCATTTTTGGCGCTGAACTTGTTTTAACTTAACAATTCGTTAATGTCTTGGTTTACTTGCACTAAGAATTGAATCCATCTAAGTACAAACTACAATTGTATCGCATAGATATATTCTCTATTTAGGCAATTGTGAAGACCAATATGAAAGTTTGTAGTCCACTATCGGACTCTAAAAAGTGGATAACATATGACTACCTCTAAACTAGAAAAATAATTTTTTAAAGAATATGAATGTAGCTTTGTACTTTGATGACGTTAATAAGATTGCATCCCCTTTTGTGGAACATCCAGTATCTTCAGGATTCTTAAAGGCTGGTCTTGCAAAATATTTTGCTACCCTTGACTACTGAAGGATGTCACACGTTGTCCTTGACACTAATGGGCATTTCAAGCATCCTACGAGGATCCTTCACCACCTTCTTCATTTCTTTTCCAGAATTGAGTTCAATATTGTTATGGAAGTTACCTTAACTAATACTCCTTCAAGTAGCTCATGGATGTCGTGTTGTTATGCTACATCACTGATCAGAGTACCTTGTGGCTCGAGGCATACTTAGTTTCCTCCAATAACTCAAACCTTAACAATACTAAAAAGTAGCATTAGCTCCGGATAGTATTTTTGAGAGAAAAGGGTATCAATTGCTCATTAAGATAGGTGCACAATCTCGATAGTATCTTATATGTTTAAATGGAGATGTGACATGAGATTTTCATTCCCAAAATTTTGAGGCTATTTGCATGCATGTCATGCATGCTACGTTTAGCATAGGCTTTTGTTGTGTAATTTTGTGAGTAATATGAGTCCATAAATAGGTGGATACTCCATAGACGGTTATAAAAGATCATCCTCAATGTTGTAAAAGGACTAAGACATGCTTAATTGCGGAACTCTATTGGAGGATATTGGAAGATCTTTTGTTATCATTGATTTATCTCCATACACAATTATAGGAATAACTTCCTTAATTTAGTTGATCATCTGATTATAATTGATCGTAACAGCTTGATACTAGGATCAAGATTGATTGTAATAGCTTGAAACTAGGATCTAGATTGACATGTAAGTAGTACATAAAAGAGTCTTCTTAAGTAAAATTCATCCATTTGGAAATATTTCAATCTTGATGGTAGCAGAGCGGGTTATGAAACCTAATTTTTTTTTTCTTTTCAAACATGGTTAGAAACGACAATGGCAAAAGTATTGTGGATTTGGTAGTGAGTGCAATGCTAATAAAGCAAAGCAATCGACACCACCTCTCCATACTACTTGCATCCGTCAGATCATCTTAGCCTGATACTCGTGATGCACCCTCTCAGCGAAAATGGAGGTAACTACTTCACGTGGAGGCATAGCTTTATGAACACCCACTATTCTAAAAACAAGGTAAGTTTTGTAGATGGAACGATTGCAAAACCGGAGATCGATTCTCTGGATTTACATTCATGAATTCAATGTAATGCACTGGTTCTCTCATGGGTTACAAACGCGCTTGCTAAAGAACTTCAAGGCAGCGCTGCCCATGTTGGAAAGAATTAGAGATTTACCGAAGGAATAGCGCCAAGAGTCTACGAATTGAAGCACGTCATAGCCCTTTCGTATTAAGACAAATACTCGATCTCATCTTACAATGGTAAATGAAAAACGTTTTGGAGTGAGTTACAAAGTCTTAATCCAATATCAGTATACAGTTGCAGATGTACATGTGGTGTGGCGAGAAAAATGTCATCCATGCGTGAGGAGGAGAAAGTGTTTGACTTTCTAATAGGACTCGATGAAGCATAAACGACAATGAGGTCCCAAATATTGAGAGTTGATCTACTGTCGAACCTCGGAAGGACTTACACCACTACCGCATAGGAAGAGAAGTAGCACCTAATCACTGCAAATAGTTAACCCATCATTAACGCCGCTGCCTTGATGATTAAATTAGGTGAATCGCGACCAACAAAGAGCGGCAATCAAGATCTAAATTAGTTTCCACCATGCACACACTGTAGGAAGACAAATCACAATGTCGATCACAATTATAAAGTGATTGGCTACCCATCTAAGTGGCACAAGCCTAGAAAATGAAGCAGCAGACATAACTGGCCGTAAGGAGATTGGAAAGATGGGACAACGTCAAACTCCTATCCATTATCCATGGAAGCTGCCTTTGCCACAACCATGGATGGGATGACGAGAGTTCACCAATCCTCGGCTTAACTTGGGCGTAGTATCAACAATTGCTTGCTCTCCTCAGTGGCCATGCAGCCACGATAGGTAACCCGTCAACAAACATGGTTTCATCCAATTTCTCAGCTAAGGTAGTAGATCAATGAAAAATTGACACAGGGGCCACAAATCACATAACTCATAAGATATAATCGTTATCCGATATAGTGCATGGACTCAATATATTACCTGTACAAATTCCTACTGGCAACACAGTGGCAGTCCATGCCTTGGGCCGAGTTTTTCTTAGGAAAGGATTAACCCTTGAGCGAGTTCTTGGGATTCCTGAATTTTATTCAATTTATTATTAGTTAGCAAATTGACAAGTGATTTAAATTGTGCGTTAACTTTTTTCTCGGGATTTTGTGTGATTTGGGACTTACCCTCGAGGACACTGATTGGAGTGGCTAAAGAGCAGAATGGCCTTTACTATTTGGAGCCGATGAAAGGGGGAAGGCATTGACATCAAGTAATTCGGTTGATCGAACATGTGGCACCGACACTTGGGACATTTACCATTGAATCACATTTCTTTGATTCCAAATTTATCCACTTCAATTGATTGCAAAAAAAGTCTATTTTGTGACGCTTGTTGTAAAACGAAGCAAACACGATTACATTTCCATATTAGTACGAATAAAACTATGCATGCCTTTGATTTAGTTCGCTGTGATATTTGGGGTCCGTACATAACAATGTCATTATCTGGTGCTCTATGGTGGATGATTTCTATCGAGCAATGTGGGTCTTCCTCATGAAATATAAGTCAGAGACCAAGTCATACCTGTTGCAATTTTTTAATTTGGTTTACACGTGATTTAACTTGCGAGTCAAGGCTTTACGGACAGATAATGGCCAGGAATTTACTCATAGTGATTTAATGAGCCATTATTTCAACTATGGCATGGAACGTCAATATAGTTGCGCGAACACACCACATCAAAATGAAGTTGTTCAACAGAAGCATAGACACCGGTTAGAAATTGCACGTGTACTACAATTCCAAGCAGAACTCCCTATTTCATTTTGGGATGAATGTATTCTGACTACCGCATACCTGATCAACTGCATACCACTCACAGTTTAACAAAGTAAAACTCCATATGAGGTCTTGCTTGGGAAGATTACAACATATGGTCATTTGTGAATCTTTGGATGCCTCTGCTACGTATATGTGAATCGAAAGCCACACGACAAGTTTGCCCCACGTGCCAAACCAGGTGTCTTTGTTCGATACCCCCAAGGACAAAAAGGGTACATAATCTTTGAACCTTAAAGAAAAATATGATTTACGTCTCCCGGGATGTTCAATTTTTTGAGCACTTTCCATTTGAAAATTCTCCAACAACAGATACTTCTCAGCCTTTTGATTTTGATCAAATCAACACCACGAATAGCCCATTTAGCCACACAGAGCCCAAAAACACTAAACTCTGGTCTGGTGATCTAACCACAAGTGCTAGCCAACCTGGTAGTCCAATTAGATATATGTCCCGTGAACGTGACCCAAGGTCTGTCACTATAGAGCCCACATTACAGGCTGCTCCATGCGAAGCTCTTCCATCTATTACTAAGTTGGAGCTAATTGGTACTGATCAGTCAACAGTGGTAACCTCATCCGCTGACCTAATTGGTCCTGACATGATCTCTATACCAGATTCTAGCTGTTCCACTTGCTTCTAGTAAAAGGCAGCGACAACTTGATCGCTCCCTATCGATTTATAATTATGTTTAACCCCTCTATCTCGCTTCGCAAGGCATCACACCACCCTCATCTACCCCTTCGACCCAGTCGACGGTACATCCTCTCTCTCACTATATTTCCTACTCTAAGTTTTATCACGATCATACTGCCTTCTTAGGGGCCATCTCATCCACCGATGAGCCAAGATTATTCTTTCAGTCAGTCAAATATGCACATTAGAGGGATGCCATGGCAAAGGAAATTTATGCTCCGAAGGCTAATCAAACTTTGACTTGCCACCCCTGCCTCCTTGCAAGCAGGGTATCGATTCTAAATGGGTTTACAAAGTCGAGTATCATCCTGATGGAAGCAATGAGTGTTACAAGGCACGCCTCATTGCTAGAGGATACACCCAGATTGAGGGCATTGCCTTACAAGAAGACATTTGCCCTAGTTGCCAAATTAATCACTATACGCTATTTGTTAGCACTTGCTTTAATTAGACACAAGGAATTGCATCAACTGGATGTAAATAACACCTTCTTGCATGGTGACTTGGTACATGAAGATCCTACGGGGGTTTGCCAAACAGGGGGAGCATTGTGTTTGTCGATTATAGAAATCCTTATATGATCTCCACCAAGCATCCAAAAATTGGTATCACAAGTTCACCACTTCTCTTCTTGCCATCGGTTTTCGACAATCAGACACGAATCATTCCTTATTCATCTTCCCTTGTGGAGGATCTTTTGTTGTAGCCTTCATCTATTTTGATGATGTCATCATTACATGCAGGAACATATTCAGCTCGTTTTAAGCTAAAATGCTACTTGGATGCCAAATATTTGACATCAATGACCTTGACAAACTCAAGTATCTTCTTGGAATTGAAGTGACATGTTTACCAGCAGGGATCGCCTTAAGTCAATGCAAGTATATTCTTGATACCCTGGCCGAAAGTGGCCCCGCAGGATGCAAGCCAACCTCTTTTCCCATGGAGCAACAACATAAACTTTCACTTGACTCAGGTGAGCTATGAAAAGATCCCAGATAATACCGATGTCTGATAGGTCGATTACTTTACCTCACTGACACTCGTCCCGACATTAGCTATGCGTTACATATTCTTAGTCAGTTTTTGCATGCACCACGATAACCACACCTTGATGCTGCATATAAGGTGTTGAGTTATCTCAAAGGAAACCCACTACAAGGTATCATGCTGCCTTTAGATGTTTCCTTGTCTTTACGAGCATATTGTGATGCAGATTGGACAGGATGTCGATCTGACGACATGCAGATCTACCATAGGCTATATTGTCTTTCTTGGGTCTTTTCCTATTTCATGGCGCTCCAAGAAACAAACGGTTATTTCTCGCTCTTTGGCTGAGGTAGAATATCGAGCCATGGCCACCACTACCAGTGAAATAATTTGGCCTTTACGGCTTTTACGGGACCTTTTTCGAGTGACACGTAATTTTTTGATTCCACTATTCTGTGACAATCAGGTGGCCATTCATATTGCTGCTAATCCCGCCTTCCATAAGTGAACAAAGCATATTGAAATTGATTGCCATTTTATCCGATAACACATTTAGTCACAGACTCTTGTCACGCGGCCCATTCCTGCACATAATGAATTGCCTGACATATTGACTAAAGGACTTGGACGCAATCGATTTCATGAGTTGTAAACTAAGTTGGGCATTTCCACCCTCCATGCACCAACTCAAGGGGGAGTATTGAAGGATATTAAAAGATCTTTTGTTATCATTGAATTATCTTCATACACAATTATAAAAATAGCTCCCTTAAGTTAGTTGATGTTGTCTGATTATAACTGATTGTAATAGCTTGATACTAGGATCTAGATTGATTGTAATAGCTTGATACTAGGATCTAGATTGACATGTATGTAGTATATAAAAGAGTCTTCACCATAAGTAAAATTCATCAATTTGGAGATATTCCAGTCTTCAATCTCTAAAACATTCACAACAGTTGACAATGGAGCTCCCTTAATAAGACCATTAACAAGCACCAAACTATATTCCTCATAATTGTAGAAAACTTCCTCATGATGATAGGTTAGTCCTTTTACAATATTGAGGATGATCTTTTATATCAAGGTTTGAGATGGATTTAGCAAAACCCCTGAAGATGTTGAGATGGATTTAGCCGAAGTAGAAAGGCATCAATCTTATCAGGGACATATGAGGACTTACTTCCCCCCCCCCCCCCCCCCCTAATTTCAATCCTAAATACTAATCGAGACAAACTTTAAGTTAAAAGGGTTAAATGTAGAAACCATCCATATATATGGTATGCTCTAGCTAAACTTTCACCGAAATAATCCCAGTATCAATATCTACCATCCACAGAAGCATGGTGTTCCTTTGTAACTCCCGCAGGCCCTAATTCTGTTTTTAGCATCAGGTCAAAAAACAATTCAACAAGTGATCAATGAAGTATTTTTTCAATGTTGCTTTAGTAACATTAGGCGATGTCTTGTTATTGTTGATACTAATCTTGATGTTGCTTTAGTGGTAATATATTCCGTGGTCTTACAAAAGAATGAAACACTAAAAAAGAATGTAAAATACACCAATACCTGGTTCCAAATATAAAGCAAAATGTACACAAACTTTGAAGAATTTAGGTCATGAAAGTCGGGCAGACTATGAGTCATAAGTAGGTAGTTTAATTGTAGATGCCAAGAAAGTGAGTTCACGGTACACATAAATGTACCACAAAGAGTATGGTTTGATTAAGATGTCAAGTATAATAGAGTAGAACTGAGCAAGTGTAACTAGACAGACATGGAGGGATTGCAGTGCTGCGAGGGTGAAGCGCAAAGTGAGTATAGGGATGGCAGTGCTGCGAGGGTGAAGCGCAAAGTGAGTATAAGGATGGCAGTCACAAATTCAATATATAATGTATAGGTCCAAAGTCAGAGGCCAAAGTTAAGGTATGCAGTTATATTCCTCTCTTTAGATTATGTAGTGATGATATTTCAGAGTTAGAAAATATAAATATGAAGTGTTTCACAAACGAGTTATCAAGTCTTTTTTTGTTGGCAGCTGAAGATGCCTTGTCATTATGTGGTACACGGCACTCCATGGGCATGACGACTTCTGAAGGAGTACTATATGTCAGTGTTTAGCTATACAATCAAATCGTGGTACTCATTTGGTCTACCCTCATTAGCTTCATGTTGACAGTTTAGGAAGGCCGACTCGTACAACTTTAGTGCTACAAGAGAATGCCCTTGATCCTGCCACTTGTCTTATACCTTTACTGTCTGCTATATAAGTATCATGGGTAGTGAAGAATTTGACAGTGGCTAAGGATCCCGTGTGCGACTACTAGGCAAAAAAGGTACAATGCCCTTTTGAGGCAGTTCACATGGTGGAGTGTCCGGGAGGTAATGATTTTTTGGGATGCTGATTAAGAGCCCCAATGCCGAAGCATGTAGAATAACTACCTAACCACATACTCTTGATCCAAAGAGGCCCTAGCTAATGCCACAACAAGTAGACCACTCTTGCATGGGGATGTACCAGATTGAGAAGCGCTTTGTTGCCCAAGCTTGTAAATTAATTGCACAAAGGATGTATAGAGAAAAGTCTGATGTTGCAGCATGTAGACTAATCATACTAGCCACGTGTTGGAGAACATAGACTAATCATGTATGCCTGGTACCCTGAGCAAGGATAGTGTCACGGTGGAGCTAACTCTTAACATCAAATGCATACAGTAGCCGGTGCAAATAGTCGAGCACAAGAAGGAGTTGATGGACGCAGTGAGTCCTTGTGCTAAAGCACTTGGAGTACTCTGAGTTAATGTCACAGAGGAGTGGCCTACCCAGCTGAGTTTTGTTGTAGAGCACCTTGAAGCTCCCTGAGGTATTGTCCTAGAGAAGCAAGTCGACCTATGATAGTAAAAGAATCTCCTGCTGAAGCACAACTGACAGAGCCCCTGAGGATGCTACCTACTTTAGTGAGTGGATGAATGCATGTTCAACAGCCAAGGCTAGTGCTGCATGGTGTAGTGGAAATAAGGATGGACATGAGGATTCACCAGTAGAATGTGATGCTGGGGCTCGTAACTTTGGGACGTTACAAGGGCCCAAAGTAATTGAGTGCTAAAAAGTGCTCAAATGTCCAATGGAGAAGAAGCATGTACATTGTCAGGGTTGTAGCCCAAAGGGATGTGCCATAACACAATGGTTCAAAGGGCTTAGTGGTACCGTAGCGTTGCATTTAGTATAGCAGCATGAAGAAGGGTAGAGCCATACGACACCTTAGCAATTGAAAGAAGGGTGAATGTCTTGAATTGCAAGCATGACTTAGCAGCTTCATGAAGGGACCTCATGCCCCGCGACTCCCAAATAGGCAGTGTCATGTGCCGCTTATAAGGAAAGCATGGAGAAGAAAATTGAGAAGGAAATAGACTTGGACATGGGCATGTGGAAGCATGAGGCCAGTGGCTCTCTAAGAAAAATCTACCTACAAGATGCCAGAGGAAAAGGATGCACGAGTGTGAAAGAAAATGATTAAGGAGAATCGGCATGGCTAGAGGGGGAGGGGGGAAGGGATAAAGAAAGAGAAAATAATTATGGATGATGGATGATGGACATGACCAAGGTGGTCTAACAAGGGCACCATGGAGGGCTTGTAACCCTAACGGCTCTAGAAAGGGCGAGTGAACATGCAGAGCAGCCCTTTTCTTTTTTGCTTAACTCACACGGTCAAAGACAATCCTTAGTCATTTTGAGTAATATGTTTTGCCCGCCCCCACCAAGAAATAGAACTGACTAATCTAAACCGAAAAGAATTCGGTTATGATGTAGGATACATATCATCGCATGGCGCACATTTTGTGCTCTAAGTTGACTAGTCATCGTCTTAATTAATCATGATGTATTTTTTGACATGTTGCAGTGGATTACGACCTTGACCAGGCGTGCATAGCAAAAATGGGTTAGCTACAATTATGAAATTTGTATTACATCGATGAAGTCCTTCCTTTTAATTAGCAGGAGTTTATCATTTTCTCTTTCCATTGCTCCTACTTCTTTTGTTTCCTCTCTCTTGTTTTTTTTTTTATCTGCTTTCTCCTTAAATTTTGAGATCATTGAACCTAACATTCAGTTGAATGACACCAATAATCCCATCGACCAATTCTGTTCATAAGTATTTTAAATAGGAATGTTGGCACTAAAAAGTTGTCTGAGGAGGAAACCCTCTGTCAAAATTATCTCCCTCTATCTCTACAGACACGTTAAATTTGTTGCCGCCCCCTCCCCTGCAGGGGTTACTTCCTCTTGTCTCCCTCTTTCATCCTTTCATCTCCTTTCTATAGTTTCCAGCCTTCTCCCCACCTCCAGCCTTCTTCTTTACGCCGACGTCTTGCTGACCATTGTTCTTTGCCTCTGTCGCCGCCGCGTCGGTTCCACGGTGTCAACAGCACCCATTGCCATCAACCATCTATATGCTAGGAACTGTTATTGGTCCTGTTCTATCCCCTTTGCTTTGATCTTGTCTCTATTTTCAGATTTACATGGTTTTATCCTTCTAGTCGATTGGGTACAAGTATTTGTTTTAGGATCTTAGGTGATCCTTTAGGGTTTTTTCTTTTCCTTCTGTTTGAATTTAGATCTTATCACTATTATCTCTAGGTTTTAGTCATCGTCGAATGTGTCTCTGAGCTCCTAGGCTAGGGGGTGTCTCAAGGATCCGGATCACCTGTTGTAGCTAGGGTTACAGCAGACATGTTGTAGCCCTAGTTACAGCCGTCCGATCTAATTAGGTGGAAGGGAATGGCTTGGATGAAGCCACGTCATGAACTGTTTAATCTCCACACAAAAATATACTGTCGTCCAAAACTAAGCTTCTCCAAGCCAGACTCTCTCTCTCTCTGATTCCATCTGTAGACGTCTCCTCCACGCCGTCTACTTTCCGCGACGACATGGCGATGCAGGGACATAAGAGAAATACAATATTTTTTTAGCTGAATAAGTACTGTGGATAGCTTTTTTTTAGCTAGTTAGCCAAGTGATCCGATGACAAGTGAGAAACTGGAATAAGGTGCCTAACAACAGCATTTATGGAAGATTATGCAGAGCTTGGGGGATTAATCAGGGAATAAGGTCTCAAGGAAGTTGAATTTTTTGTATATTTGGCTGTATAGTTTTGATTTGTAGTATGATGTCTTATTACTTTGTATTTGTGGATAATGATGTACAGACAGTTACCATTTCTAATAATACACCAAGTTTGATTGAAGCTCTTAGCTATTTCATAAGCTTTGTCAAGTTCATTTTAACTTGAAAAACGATACAACTTTGTCGCTAGCTTTTTCAGAAATATATCGCGTCTCTTTTCTCTAAAAGAGACCGATGATTTATGCTAGCTAAAAAAAATTACAATCGTTGAAAATCTGAGAATATACATTTACTTCCCACAATATGAAAGTAACCAAGTAATCAAACTTAATAATTTTCAAGAACAAGGTATTTCACCCATTTAGGCATGCAACAACTTCATAACCACTAACAACAAAATAATTATCCATAGTTTAAGCACGCAAGAGTTTCAAGATAGGAAATGCTACATAGGTATCATGAACAATTTTCATTTGAAAATGTAGCTTCCAAGTGACATCAAGACTTGACTTGAAAGCACGTTAAAGTCTCTAAATACTCTTTCGCCGTTCGATTGGATATATGTTTGAACCCTGAGATAAACTTGACAGCAAATTGTCATCCAAGCCAGCCTAAAAAGAAGAAAAAAAGATGGCAAGATGAATAAATCACATGTTGGCAACCCAAAAGACAACTAGAAATGTGAAAAATGGAACACTTACATTTAACCTTTCGGTTAAACTTGATCGATATCAAATTCCATACTATTTTTAGGTACCCAATCATCCGATATGCATTTGGATAGAAGTTCATTACTTCTTACTTCAAGAAGTTTACAACATAATCATGACAACATACATGCATTTCGCTACATTAAACTCCATGAACAATATTATTTCAATAGAATAAACTAAATTACGAACTACATGCATTGTACTGGTTGTCATCTTTTTAATATACGGGAGAAATACCAACTACACTACCTAACTCAGCTTTCCAAACTCTCAAAACTTGCGCATGACTGAATTTGATTTTAATGGGATTAGTAGAACAATATACTTCAAGAAGCTTGCTGACCCGTCTTATTTCCTTATGAAATTGATAGAAGAAAAAAATTCCCCCTCTATTTGATGTGGCAATATACTTGTCTATTAAAGAGAACTCACTCTGCATTACCATTCATTGCAAACCAAATTATCTTTGTTTTAAAAAAACTCCTCCTACTAATGGCAGATTCCTTCATTATACAGCAATGCTACACCCTCAATACCAACAATCCTGAGGCACCTTTCTGATATCTTAAGGGTTTTAGTGTTTTTTCAAGGAGGAAGGGGAGGAATACTAAGGGGAAGAGACATTATCAAGTTACAATGACCTAGTGATTCAAGCTATCCAAACTAAACAAATACATGCTCTAGAGCTTTCTCACGACTGTGTGATGCAATTGCAGGTGTTTTGTGAGCGTAACAACGTTTTTAAGCCTAGAACAATGACGAACTTCACAAACAATAACACTAACAAGTAGTCAAATCTCCAAGTTTCCAGTAAGTTACTGAAAAAGAGAAACAGACAAGCACTCAAATTATCAGTAATTTACTGAAACAACGAAAAAGGGAGACATTATGCTAATTAAAAAGGAAAAATTGAACAGCAAACTTGAGTAGAGAATCAGGCAGACTTCTTAAATAAATAAAAAAGCATTCAAGTTTAGGTACAATTCAATAAATAAAAACACATTCAGGATACATAGATTAAAGATTGATAATATTCATTTGAGAGTTGCACTTTATTAGTACCATCACCTCTCGAGTTAGTGGCAATTATGCACCAGGTTATGAGCACCCATTAATATGTTCACCAAACAAGGAGGGAAAAATATTCTCATGAAGGTGACAATAGGTATTTTTCCTTTCTACCTAACAGAATGGAAAATGAACATAAGTGCAGAAATTAGCGAAGTTACATTAACAATCATTCACTTGTAATATAGAAACTACCCCTTGAAAGAAGAAAATCATTCAACTCTACTCGTAAATATATCAAATACGCCATGATTTAATTGACAGAACACGAGAGAATGATGTGTTGCTTCTTGCAATCAGTTCCTCCAGGATAGATACTTAGCACTTATGTATATTGATAATTGATACATGATAATATTCATCATACATCAATGTTCGGATACCTTATGGTGGCCGAAGGCGTTGATGAGAATGGTTCTTCCATGGCACTGTAGACCGATTTTTGGAAGAGAGAGAAAGTATGGATGTCGTGGCCAGAAGGTGGGGGAAGCACATGGTGATGTTGTCGGTGAACAGTGTAAGTGAGATTGATGTTGCTGTCGTCGATGTAAGGTGGACGTGTCGGCGTTGGTGATTTAGGATTCAAAAGATGCGTCGTCGTCGGCTGTGTCGTCGCCGGTGGATGAAGGTTCTTCTAACGCTGCGATTTTAGGCCGTTTCAATTTTTGGAGGGGTGAGAGGGATGCAGATCGTGTCGCCGGAAGGTGGATGTGCGTCGTCGTATCATCGCCGGAAAGTGGATGGCGTGAAGGAGTCGTCAGCAGATGGAATTTGAGGGGGCGAGAGAGAGATAGAGAGAGTCTGGCTTAGAGAGGCTTAAATTTGGACGGCAGTAGGTTTTTCGGGAGATTAAACAGTTCATGACGTGGCTTCATCCAAGCCATTCCCTTCCACCTAATTAGATCGGACGGCTGTAACAAGGGCTACAACATGCCTGCAGTTACCCTAGCTACAGCAGGAGATCCAGATCCTCAGTGGGTCGGGGTTGCAAATGTGTTTGGAGCTACTTGGACGAGGCTGCAAAATTGGTGTTGGGTTTGTGGTCTTTTGGTTAGGCCTTTGGCCAGTGTTTGTGTAGTTTGTTTCCTTTGATTTTAGCGTATAATTGCGACACCACCCCAGTTGTTTCGAGAGTTTTTTTCCCTTAGTTCTTTCTTGGTGATTGTTTGGGGTTATTTTCTCCTTGCTTTGGCAATTCGTTACCTATTAGGCTCTGTTTGATTGGGTTTTCGTTTTCAATTTATTTACAGTTTTGTAAACTGGAGAAAAAAATACGCGTTTGGCACACATTTTTTGTTTTTGTTTTTTTTTCCTTTAATTTTGGAAACCAGTTTTTAAAACAGGGTTGTTTTTTAAAACTCTCATTTAGGAGTTTTGGATTTTTTCAGTTTTTGTTTTTATTTTGAGACCACCACACCACCACCCTCCCACCGCCATAGCCACCGGCCACTGCCACGCCCCACCACCGTCACTGCAAACCACTACTAAAGAAAAAACTCAAAAAAAAAAAAAAAAACTGGATAATCAAACACCCATTTATTTTTGTAAAAAATAATAACTAAACTGGTTTTGATTTTTATTTTTTTAGAAGTAGAAAATCAAAACAGGAAGAGATTTCAAATGCAACCTAAATTCTTTGGTTCTGTGCTTGGATATTTTCCGGATGGAACTTGCCTTGGTCGTGGCTTTGCCAGATTGTCTTGTGATAACTAGGCTTTTCCCATTGTGGCTTTGCTGGATTTTGCAGTGGTAGCTGGTCATGTCTTTCAAACCCATCCTATGAGAGTGGCCTGTGGGAAAGTGGGGAAGATTACATTGGAGTAGCCTTCAAGTTCTACATTGGGTAGAGAGATGGCTTTGGTTTTTCATTTTGAATTTTGCGGGAGGATGTAGAATAGGCTTCTGTGTATTTTACTCTATTGCTCAATTTAAAAAAAATAAGAAGAAGAGAGATAGTAGACTTGGCAAAAAAGGACTCGGACCCGCGGGTCGATCGGTACCCGGTCAAAAAACCCGGGTACGGGTACATACTTTGAAGACCCGTTGAAATCAGACTCGTACCCGAACTGACCCGCAATTTTCGGATAAATTCGGGTCGGGTACGGTTTACCCGGGCTACGCGATTTTGTTTACTATATAAGCCTTGGGGTTTTTATGCCTCTCATTCTTTTCTCTTCCATCCCATCTGCACCGCTTCTTCCTTTCTCTTCCATGTGCGCCTCCCTCCCCTTCTCTCTCTCTCTCTCTCTCTCTCTCTCTCTCACACACAACATCGCTCCATCGCACGACGTCGCTCTCTCCAGTTCACGAATCGAATCCATCGACGGCCACATCAACTCACGGCATCCATCGTCCTTCTCAAGCTCCGCTACCAGATCCGCCATGGATTAGGCACAGCTTCGCCGCTACAGCTTCGTCGCCATTGTGTCGGATCTGGAAAGAGAAATACTTTAGAACTTATGGCACAGACCAAAGTCATCTCTGATTGTGGTCTCCGATCGAATATAATTTTTGTTTACGAGATAATTTATGTTTACAGATCTGCTTGTATTATGTTTACAGATCTGCTTGTGTTATGTTTACAGATCTGCTTCTATTATTTGTGTTAATTTTTTTTATTTAAGTATTTACTACTTTTTGTTGGTATTTGTGTTAAGATATTATGGTTACTGTGTTTGGAGACTTGGAGTTGAGATGTTTGGGTTGGATCGGATGTGAGAATTGAGATGGACATCTGCTGATAAAAAATAATTAAGATGAAAAAATAGTTCAGTGAATATAGTCCAGTGAAATTAAGGTGAATTGAAATGAAAAAAAAAACTAATATATGTTAATAAAAAAATTAAAATTAATTAATTTACCCGCGGGTAATACCTGGCCCGACAGGGTAAGGTACGGGCACCAAAAATCTCTACCCGGGAAAATCGGGTAAAATTTACCCGAACCGCTTCTACCCTTGCCCGGCCGGATTTTACCCGTACCCGGCGGGTATATCCATTTGCCAGGTCTAAAAGACAGATACACCAACAAGTTATTGGTTTTAATTTTAATTTTTTTTGGATCCACATGGTTGATTGGATGGAGCTATTTTATTTTTTTGTAATTTATTCGTTTTCTTGCAAAGTAACTTTAGATGTTCATGTACCCAAGAAGACAATCCATGATAAAAATGATCACAAAAAAAAGAAGCGTACTCTTCCCTATGCAGATACAGTCAATCATCTCCGGTGAAAGCTAGGTTTTTAGTTAAATAAGAGTTAGAATAAAAAACTTGTATTGATTTGTTTTCAGTTAGGTTATAACTGTTATTTATAAGTAGATTTTCTTAGAAAGTAGCCTAATTGTTCGCATTACTAAGAAAACGAACTATGGCGCTCGAGTAAAGTACCCCGTCTATTCTCGTGACACAGTTTGAATTTTAATAGAATTCTCAATTAGCTAAAAGAAAATATTATATATAGGACTAGTAGTTTCAAAGTACAAAAACAATACCACCAAGCGCGTAGGTCAGCTGGTAGGGGTTGTCCAGCTTGACCAGAGGTCTCGTGTTCCAGCCCTGACGCAGCTGCGTTAAAACATGGTAGGGAGAGCTATTCCGCCCATGTGGCCCTGCCCGGCTCGAACCCGAATTAGCCGGCCCCCAATGTGGTGTCCGGAAACCGGGTCGTCTAACCAAAAAAAAAAAAAAGTACAAAAACAATAATCACATTGAATACCACATATTCGCCGCTAAAAGTTCAAGAACCCCATCTGATACGGAGTAGTATATCAGCAGACTTCATACCGTTCACCAGCGACAGCGATATCACCCAAGAGAGAAATGAAGCCAATGCCGGTGGACTTTTTCGGAGAGGACGACATCGGATCGGCGATGGACGTGGACGACGACGTCGAGACCCTCGAGATCTTCGGCGAGGGCGGCGCAGGCCCCATCGCTGCCGTCGACCACCACCGCCTCGCCGACAACGACTTCTTCAATTCCTTCGAGGACGACTTCGACGACTCCGACATAAACTGAGGAGGCCGCCGCCGCCTTGTCCTAGGGCTTGTGCCGCGGTATTTTCTCTCCACTTTGTAGCTGCATGTACCGACAGTTCATTTGCTGTTGTCATGGTGTTGTATGTATCACGATGTGTGGAAATTAGGGCTTTATGTGTTGTGTTGTACCGGTGAATCAGGCATTTCGTGTTGATAATTCCAGGTTTTCGGAGTTCTCTCATGGATAATGATTGAAATAACATGCATTCGCTGTTTGTTGCCTCTTCAAATTACAAGCACTAAGTTGCATACCATGCGATACATAGCACTTTGAGGTAGTCGAAATTCTGGTACAAATGTCAACTGCCAATAATTGGGAGTTTGGTCATATTGGATTCTTGGCTATTGGATTCTTGGCTATTAATGGTGCTCTTTGGAATAGCATTCAAATGAGCAGGCTGTGCTTGTTCGTGTGATGTATAATTTTGAATGCAGAAGCATGAGTTCAGTTTCTTGATTTATTGGTGATTTAGGGGAAAATTAAAACCTATAGGCGTTTTAATATCAAGAATCAAGGTTGGATTTAGAAGTGCTCATGATTTAATCCACCGATTTAAACTTTTTCATTCTGGGTTGCATGATAGTGATTATATTGGTGCTTATTCTGCGGGGTCAGGAAGAAGACTATGGCCTTGTTGAGTTATTTGCTTGAAAATCTTGCCTATCAGTAGATCTTTGGATTAGTGAATATCTGACAGTAAGTATCGGCCTGGAACTTTTGAGTTGTATTTTATAACTCGGCATAAATTAGGTTTAAGCTGGACTCTAAAGAAGTTTAAACTGCCGCACTGAGGAAAATTGATGGTGCCATGCTGCTCCGTGGACTGGTTTTTTTCATGGAAATAGCCAGGGAGAGGATCTGCTACCTGTTTTTATTGCTTTACCTTAGGCAGCGTTTTTATGCCTCATTTTCTTGATCTGGATGTTTTCCTATTTTAGCTAGACCTCCTCCCCACACACCCACCCACCAAATCCCCACCTACACTCTTGTTCTTCGTCAGGCAGTGAGGAGCTATATGAAGAAAAAGCTGCCGCTGCACAATGAAGTCAGAGCTCCACATCAGATACCCAGCTATCAGCTGGAAGTACCAAGCCAGTTGACCCTTGTGCCGGTGTGATATCTCTGATCCATGTTTAATGTTTCTTTGGCTGGCAACACTGGAAAGAGGAGCACTGATAGCAGAAGTCAAGAACCCTAGCATTCACTTCAATGTGTAAGATTCCATACGTTTAGTGATCCGTCTAGAACTTGGTTCATAGAACAGAGGAAGGCACTGTCCCCAGCGGAGAGTTGTGACTCCCTCTCCACCACCTCCGACTGAAGTAACAACAAGCCTTCTTGTGATGCATATTAAAATCAACTGCTGAGATTTATGTTGTCACTCTGATTAGCATGGAAGGTTTGCTCTACACTTGAAGGTGGACATCATTAGTTTGAAAGAGATATGTTGCGGTTATAGAGTTCCCTTTGAGGCTAGAAGTTTTTTGGCTGCTTTGTCTTTCATTACTAGAGGGTCCAAAAATTCATTGATAAAAGACTATAGTACAAGGAAACTAACTTTACACCATCCGCCAGACTTAGAAATAATGTTACTAAAGTCCTTGTATTCATGGGTAAAATATCAAGGATTTTGTTTTGACAAAATGGACATTTGATACTAAAATTTGAAAGATATGTATCAGTTTTCTCCAACATTAAGGTTACTTAGGATCTTGGCTGACGTAATTATTTTGTATTTAGAAAATGTCAACACTGTCCAATTTTTGGTACCTATAACTTAAGGAATAAAACTCCCATCCTAAAGTTCCCTACACCACAGCACAACTGCCGCCATTAGTCTACAGCTCTCTCTCTCTCTCTCTCTCTCTCTCTCTCTCTCTCTCTCTTGTGTCATATTCCGTACACCACAGCATGGCCGCTGCCATAAGTCTACAGCTACCACAACCCAATTTAATTTTCCCCATTCGCATGAGCACACACGCACGCACGCATACAGAGTATGTCCGTGTCTTGTCTGGTACATGCGTGCTTGTGTGTGTATGTTCGCACTGATTATGTTCGCACTGATATGTGTGTGCGCGCGCGCGCGCACATGCACGGATTCGTGTGCTGATTGTGGGTTTGAAATGGTGAAAGGAAGGAGATGAGCTCGATTTGGTTGCTTATGGTGTTTGATCAGTATGTGTGCGCATGTGTGCATGCTTGTGCAGAATTGGGTATGTTTGTTCTTGTATGCAGATTTGTATGTGTGTGCGTGCACTTGTATTGCACAGATTGGTGGTTGTGGTGGTGTCAGTTGTGGTGGTATCGTGATGTTTGGTGGTGCCGTGGTTGTGGTTGGTAGTATTTGCGTGGTGCTGCGGTGGTGGTTTGTGCTGATAGTTGAGTTGGTGGAGGATACGGTGCTGGTGATCTAAGTATGAGAGGAAGGAGATAAAGAGTCTTCGACTGAAATATTTTATCACGTACTCCTATTCGAAAACAATACAAGGTATATAGTGAAGGATCTGTCGTTTCTCTATCTACACCTCTGCCCCACCACATGATACGGCGCATGTAGATGATTTTTACATGTCCACAGCTGATATTCTCTGCCGGAAACATTAAGAACGGAGAGAAGGTTTGGGATGATCTCATTTTGGGACCTTGCACTATGCGCATTTTCTATTTTTAAACCCTGAACTCTATTTTCTTGATGTTGGTCCATGAACTATGTTGTGTCACTCCCTTGGCATTTTTGACGACCGTAACTATGTGCATATCAACTATGTGCATATCACGTGAGTAATTTTTAAAGGTCGCTTTTTGTCGAAGTAATGATAAAAATGATGTGGCAGTGTCACGCCACAGGCCATATCATCAAACTAAACCTGCCAAATGCCCTAATTCCCCCTGTCACCGTCCACCCTAATAGCCATGCATCACACAACCGTGTTCACATCCACTCCAATCGCCATACTTCACACAACCTCAATGCACTTGTCATCAACCACCAGCCTTACAACCCACCATACTATACCACCGCCACCATCTACCTCTAGTTACCACTCCTCAAGCCACTACCACCAATTGCAATTAGGCCCACCACCTCCACGAGCCTTCTCCAACCACTATTGCCACCACCACTAGACTCTTCAACTGGCGGTGCCACCGCTAGTCGTCACCACCTTAAGCCAACACAATCAATCATCACCACTCTAGGTACAGATCTTGGGTCAGAGGGAAGATTGGTCGGGTTCGGTTGTCAATTCTAATGGCTTCGCTAGAAGTTGATCTCGTGTAATTTTTCGGGATGATGTTGGGGAACCTTAAGCCAACACAACCAATCATCACCACTCTAGGTACAAATCATGGGTCAGGGGGAAGATTGGTCGGGTTCGGTTGTCAATTCTAATGGCTTTGCTGGAAGTTGATCTCGTGTAATTTTTCGGGATGATGCTGGGGAAGGTTCATTTCATCTATAGAAAAATAAAAGGATAATTTCATTTTAATCCCTTGTACTTTACCTATTTTTTAAATTTGGTCCATACAGTTCAAAATCATTAAAATTGATCCATTTACTATCTCCCGTCATCAATATTGCCCTTCCGTTAACTTTTTCCATCCAAATGACAACGTGACACACACATGGTCACTCTTTTTAGGATAATTCTGTGAAGTCATGCTAATGGACAGTAAAAAATTGTTATGGGGAAATAATCAACAACACAATGACTATCCAAATCGTTGACACTGCTAACCGTCACCCTGCCTACCTACCAATGCCACCAAATCCATCCACCAACACCTTTACTAACACCACCTTAGCAACCCACCAACACCATTGTACACATCCGCCAACACCATGATACCGACCGAACAACACCATCCCCAACACCTAACAACACGACCTGCCCACCCACAAAAACCACCGCCGTCGCCACATTACCCTCCCAAAAAAAATAAACCACCATCACTGCCACCCTGTCAACCTACCAATATTACCATAGCCACCTAAAAACACCCTTGCCAAGACCAATGTAGCCACCCCCAACACCACAATACCTAGCAATACATACAAACACAACAATACCCACCAACTGCCAACATTACACTACGAATCCACCAACAATAACACAATTACGAATACAATCAAACCCACCCACCATCACGATGGGTCGCGTCGGTCGATCGCAATGAGAAAGTGGCCTTGACTAAAATGCTTAGACAAGAAATTACAACAAACTCCCAAAGTTGCAAAACTTTTTCAAAATGACCCTGGTACATTATATTTTATCCGCAACCAAAAAACCAGTTATTCACTAAACTGCCATTGCTGTATAAATCTCAAACTTGTGCTTTGTACTTTTTTTCAAGGTATTGAGCACGATCTTTTTAACGATATTCATGTTTATTTGGGTGTCAAATGTTTCCTTTTTAAATGTGCAAATGTTAGTGTTCAGTGGACATTCCTTAGCGATAAAGCCGTTCTTGTTTTTGCCGCTCTCAAATATTCAAGGACGACTGGCTATGTGTCGGTCCTTGTCTGGGGTTACATTGCAGGGGATGCGGTCACCGGTTATTTTTTCTTTTATTGTACTCTATCTTGTACTACTTGCTTATTAATAATATTATAATTGGTAGGATTTTTACCTACAATCAAAAAAAAAAAATTGCAAATGTTCGATCCCACCTTTTTAAAAGACTAAATTCACACACTAAAGTTCGGTAATAACATACAAGTATTCTAGAGATGTAGCACATAGGGTAAACTAACAAATGACTTTTATCTCTTTGTGTGTGTGTTTGTGTGTTTTCTTGTGTTAAATCTCGTTTCTAAATTTTGACACAAGAAATAATTGCACAAAATTCAATTTATCAGCTTAACATAAAGGTTCACAACATGATGTGATCTTTTTACAAAATAAATGGAAAATCGTCTGATTTAGTCTCCGGATTGTCACGTTACAAAGGCTGAAATTCTTCATCTTGAAATGGCAAGTTTAGGCTTCTTCTAGTCCTCACGCATGAAAGATCGTTAAAGACGTGATTGATCGAGGGCTTTAAGGCCTTATCCCAAATAAGTGTGGCAACCCTTGTTTCCATGTCAGCAGTTGAAACTCGCATTCCTCGCGACATGAAATACTTGGCTACTTAACAAAATTATGTATTATTCACTACTAAATGTTTTTGGTGTCTAGATTATAGGGCTGATACAAATAAATCAAGTGCTAGTAAAAAGACACTTATTCTAACCGATCCTGGACCCCTTATTTGACAACATGGATGATGCAGATCGAATTTATTTTTTTGCTTCACCAGAACACCTCTCTTTTAGGCGGTCTGTGAAAAATTACATATATACCCCTATTTTAAAAAAAATAAGTTTGTTACAACTTACAATATGCCCCTTGCAGGGCGGTTTGGTAAAAGGAAAAAAGCCACAACCAGAACCAGGCACCATCCTTTTCAAACCCACATCCTCCCACCACCCTCATTGCAACACCACCACACCATCAATAACATCACAATTTGCCAACAATCCCTCAAATCAAGAATCTTTATGACCCAAACAAAACAACAAACCTTTATTAATCACAGACGCAAACCTCTTATTGGAAGTATGGGATAGGAAACTATTATGAAACTACCATGGGAGTTGAGGCGTGCTTAGGGGCTGTACGTTTACAATTTTTATTTTGTGTATTTGAATTGTGTTTTCGTTTTCAATATTTTCGTATCCAATAACACAATATGATTGTGTACTTTTATTATTTTCACCACTTTTTTGTACCTCCTTTTTTCAGGTTGTTTTCTTATGTTTACATTTTTATTTCCGCTTTCACTACTATTACGGCCATTTTTTCGCTTTTACCCTTACTCCAAAATGCACATCCTGCCCCTCCCGTCCATCTTCTCCACCATTCCAACACCTGCCATCTCTCCCTAATTCGGCTGACCTAATGACCTTCCTTGTTCATCCCCATGTTAAAGAAGAGAATATGATGAAAGAGCTCGCCGTGGATTCCGGCGAGATCTCGGCCATCTGTCACTGCTTCGGCAATCTCGCCATGGATTCCGGCGAGATTGCTTCGGCAATCTTCGGCAATCTCGATCAGAGCAGAACCTCGTAGATTCCGGCGAGATTGCCCAACGATTTCGCCAACCCCATCAAAGCAGAACCTCGTAGATTCCAGCGCAGATCTCCTTCGGCCATCTGTCCCTGCTTCGGCAATCTCGCCATGGATTCCGGCGACATCTCCTTCCTCTGGATTCCGGCGAGATCTCCTTTCAGATGGGAGTTGATCATGTTGTATGTGGTGTGAAGAAAGAGTATAGGAAGAGAAAGAGAGAGAGGGGGAGAGAGAGAGAGCTAGGATGCGGCTTAGTGGGAGGGGCATGGCAAGATTGTGGAGACGGGATTTGTATTCTCTGACACAGAGAATACAAATCGTGAGAAACGGTGAAAATACCCTTTGGGTGTTTTCAACTTTTTTGTTACTGTTTCGATATTTTATTCAAAACGAATACAAAAAAAGATAAAAGTACGTTAAAAAGGCATCTTTTTCATCATCATTACAAAAACAAAAACAAAATTTTGTAAACGTAGAGCCCTTTAGCAATTTCATTAAGAATTATTTCTGGCCTTAAAGATGATTTCTTTGTGCTCAGGGTCACTGGCAGAAAATCTTCCAGGATTCAACAACTCTTCTCCATGCTAATAAGAAGCACTCGAGTAACTTGAAAATAGTGGAACAACCTTGACTTGTTTAGATTGTAGCAAGGACACAACAATAATGAATAGTAAGAAATTCTGAGGCTGAAATAGAGAAGCTTTTAAATTTTGGTGTGAGGAATGATTGGATGTGATGGCCCTTTACAGTTGAAGCAAGGAGGAAAAAATGTAAATTACGTGGATTAGATTAACTCTGTAATGGCTAGTTAACCAGCGCAGGCAAAGCCTCATTATATGGAGTCTATTTAGCACAAAAAAAACAGAGCATGTGTTGATTGTTGAATATGATTTTACTGACAATTAAAAACCTTTATAATTCTGAAAGTGACAAATGAATAAATAAAAAAAATGAGCCTCAACTGGGTGCCCAAACGAAGGCATTTTAGGGTGGATTGGTGAGCAACACATAACAAGTCCGGTTAACTTGTTTTCCGATCGATTACTAATTTGGCCGTAAAATGGCTTGGGCCAAAGCCTAACTCACGTGAATGTGGGAATACTTATTTGCTAGCTTATAATAAAGCCCATAATGAGTTGTCACTTATAAACTCAGTTGATGCTACCGACCACTCGGGCGTACTCAGTCATCGATACACTACTACCTCCATTCTTCTTGAGGTGTAAAATATAATCATATGGTGTAAACACAGGGCAAGCCTTACAATGTCCATATTATTTAACACTTTCTCCACAAAAGTGCTCTTGGAAAATCATTACCCACCATGAATTTTCTAGCTATTTCAACCCGGAGTATCACAATAGCTTCTCCTAAATCCTTCATGTCAAACACAAAGGGTAAAAAGGTTTTATTCTCTTCCATAACCTCTAGGTTCATATAAAGTATAAGTATATCATACACATATAAGCAAACAACTACTCCGGTTTTGATTTTATAAACATGGTGTAAACGCATTTATCAACCTCATTTATTCTGTACACACTATTGGGAATTACCCTATCAAACTTATCATGCCATTGTTAAGCCGCTTGTTTGAGACCATATAAATCTTTCACCAGTTTACACACGTTGTCTCCATTCTCGGAAGATACAAACCTTTCAGGTAGTTCCATGTTTATCTCTTCCTCTAAATCTCTATTGAGGAACATAGTTTTAACATCTATTTGATGTATAACAAGCCTTTGAACAAAAGCTAATGCAAGCAACACTCTGATTGAAGAAGTTATAGCACCTAGTGGTCTCCCCCTTCCTCCTTCAGCTTCCATGGCTGCTAAGCAGGAAGGGGAGCCCCCCCCCCCCCCCTCCTCTCCCTGTGGCCCTTTTCCTTCTTGTCCATTACATCTCCTACTTTTCCTCCCCCTTCGGCACCCCACCCAGCCGATTCCCAACATCCACCACCACCTCTCTTCCCCTTCTGATCTCCACTTTCTCTCTAGATCGGAACTCCTTCAGTCCCAAAAGTACCCCATCCATTTCGCTACTCTCAGAGCTGAGAGTTTTTTTCAGATCCGTCGTTGTCTCCAGATCGCCGTTTCGACGGGTTTAGCTAGAAATCTCCTATGCGGGTCCGAAAAGATGGGTTTGTGGCTTGAAGATGCCGAATCTTATAGATCTGGAGGATGCACATTCCCTTTGAGCTGCGGATCGCTTCGATCCGACCTTGGGAGGACCCCCCCCCCCCCCCGCCCCTTCCCCTCCACCATCTATTGCTCCGATGTTAACTGCGGCAATAATGTAAACTGGCACTTTATGCGGCCCAAGGCTCTCACCTCTGTTTCAGTGGGAGCGAGGGATCTGATGCAATTTCTTGCATCTTCCCGATCTGACTACCCTTTAATTTGGTATCCCCAAATATGGGTAGCCCTTATCTTTACTGTGTTTTCCTCCAAGGCCATGTTGGCCATTTTCAGGACCATCCGTTTGGATGCGTTGTCTCTGTTTTTTCCAGGAATGCCCATTTGGGTATTGCCTTTAGGATGTAATGGGTAATTTTTATTAATGCAATTTGCTTAAAAAAAGAAGAAGTTATAGCACCTAGTGAATATCTATCAAAGTAGTCTAAGTCTTTCTACAGTTTATAACCCTTTGCTACCAACCTACCGTTAAATTTATCTATTCTGTCATCGGGTTTCAGCTTTCTCTTGAGTATTCATTAGCAACTTATGGATTTAGAACCGGGGGTGTTTCTACTAATTCCCTTATATGACTAGACGTAATAGATTATATCTCGCTCTTAATAGCTTCTCTTCAAAGGGTAGCATCTGGAGAACTCACAACCTCATTAAAAATCAGCGGATCCTATCCATAAAGAAGGTGTAGAGATGATATCATATGTTGGTCTCATTTCAAGCCCTCTCGCTCCTTCACGGTTCTACTTATATGTCCTCGGTTATTCTTTTTTCGTCTATTTGAATAGGTCTCTCTAACCTTGATTTCAAATGAAGCACACAAACAAAGATATCAGCATTCTGTAATTCTATATTAATATTGTCATTCATGACGTCACTCTTAATATCCAATAATATATAGGCAGCACCATGCCCAGCATAGCTTATAAATAAGCAATCATAAGTATTAGAGCCTATTTATACTTCCTAACTCAAGCAAAACCTTGGTGAGGCACCCCCAAAGGTTAAGGTACTTATGGTTAGGCAAACGAAATTCCCGGAGCTCATAGGGTCTATTGCCAGTTTTCTTGAACATGATCCCGTTCTAAAGGTGACATGCATAAAGAAGGGCTTCCCCCACAAGTTCAGAGGTGCACCTACACCAACGAGCATGGCATCAAGCATCTCCTTAAGGGTTCTATTTTTCTTTTCAGCAATTTGACTCAGGTGATTAAGACGGTGTCACCTCGTGAACTATTCAAAAATCATTCTTTTCACAAAGAGTTTTAAGGGGATCAAAATCATACTCACGTCCTCAATCGAATCTAACCCTCTTTATTTTGTTATAGAATTTGTTCTCAACTTCAGCCTTATAAGTCAAGAACTTCTTTTTTGCACTATCCTTAGTTCCCAGAAGGTATACCCTGGTGTTTAGAGTGGTCATCTATAGAGGCTAGATCGCATTTCTTACCACGTCTGTCTTGACATATCTCCACAGTTTGTGTGAACTTGGGTAAGAATTTCGGATTCTCTATATATTAATCACTTGCTTGCAAGTTTTCTTGGTTGGTTTAGCTTAAGCACATGCTTAGCATGTCACAATTTGGTTATTCGATCTTATGTCCTTTACGACTCCCGACTCCTTCATTTTCTTAAAATATGATAAGTTTCCATGTCCTAGCCTAGCGTGCCAACTGCCAAGTATCAAGACAATCAACCAAAGAAGCAGAAGAGGTACTGTATTCTCACTCATAACCTCAAGTATATTCAGATGGATAAACCCCTATCAAAATTCCCATTGTCCCACAAACAACCCATCTTTCGTCAAGACCACCTTATTAGAATCACACAGAAGCTGCATCCCCAACTTTTCCTAGGATAGACACAAAAATGAGATTCCAATGAATGTCAGGCTCGTGCAGCACATCGATCAGCCAAGGAGAGACTCTTCCTAGATGTGAACTTCAATTTCGCTTTCCCCTTGCCTATCACCGGAGTAGCCCTGGAGTCTCTCATGAACACTTGTTCTTCGCCTTCACTTATGAACGGGTATGAGGTAAAAGCATTCTGCTAGATGCAGATGTCTAGTGGAGCCAGGTCAATCACTTAAGATTTCTCCTCAGCAACAATGCTCACTTCTGAGACGACTGCAACAAGACACCTCTCACCTCAGCTAGGTTAGCCCTTACAGGGCAGAGTTATCACCTCCCATTTTGTACTTCCATTGAGCAAAACGGAGAATTGGTTTTCCACAAACGAAGCATCTTCCCTTTGGCTTGGCATTCTGATGTTAGGGCTTGAGATATTTAGGGTTAGGTCTAGGTCTCTAGTTTATCTGTGACCATTTTTATAGCAATGGTTGAACCTATAGTGGTTGTAGTGGCCTTGGGTTTTTCATTTTATCCCTCAACAAGATTGGCTTGGAAGCAAGGTCATTAGCCATAGCATCTTGTTCCTTGTTTTGTACTTTTCCTCGATACGAATGTGAACTACTAAGTATTCTAAGGTCGTATGTTTTCTTTTTTGTTTCAAACTAATTTGGTAGTCCTTCCATGGCTTGGGCAGCTTTTCAATTAATGAACCAAGGTTCGGGAAAAATAATGCCTTAATTATTTAGTTCAGCCACAATGAAATCAAAATCATGTAGTTAAGAAGAAACATCCTTCTCTTCGGACATGTTAATTTGTTAAAAGTTATCTATGGCATACTTTTGGTTTCAGCATCTTCTACCACGTACCTTTTAATCAAGTTGTTCCAAATATCATAAGCATGCTTGGAATTGTAGCAAACATCATAGAATTCGTTAGACAGAGAGTTCAAGAGCTGCTTTTGCATATCTTATCGGCACTTTCCCAATTGGCTAAATCCTTAACAAAATTGTCAGCATTTTCATCACTAGGTATGGATTACATTAGAACAAATTCCACTATGGCAATGTCCAAAAGGAGTAAAAGTTTAGATTGCCAACGGGCAAAGTTTTGGCCATTAAATGACTCGACCTGAGCAGTCAGGACTGTCCTTGGTGGGAGTTAACATGGCAGAGTACATTGAAATAGCACTTAGATAGTTGGAAATATGGTACTGGAAACAAATGTGAAAACAAGGTAAATAGGAAAGGACGTATCAAATTCGAGGATGTAGTTGAGGCGGGAGTAGCACTGCCTTTATGGGTTATTTTTGCCCATCGCATACGATATCTTGGTGCTGAAGGTCACCGGTAGAACTCCCTTCAGGATACAACAACTCTTCTCCATGCTAGCAAGCACTCCAATAGCTTGGAGATACTAGGAGCAGCCTTGACTTGTTCGGAATTGTAACAGCAATGCAACTATAATGAATTGTAAAAAATATCGGGAGAGAGAGAGAGAGCTTTTAGGCACGAGTGTGAGCAACGACTGAAGTGATGGACTTTTATAAGGGAAGCAAGGAGGGAAAAAACGTAAAACACGTGGGCTAAATCAATTTTGTACGTCTATTTAAGTAGTGCAGACAAAAGCTCGATATTTGGAGTTTATTTAGCTCAACTAGACATAGTTATATAGGTAGTTACTTACCAATTAATATTTTTTATTTTGTGTCATTTCTTAAAAAAATTATTGGAATGCCACTTGTCATCATTGTAAGTTGATAGTTATGCAACACCAAAAAGGTGTTAGGCCAAATTATATTTTGCCTTAATAAATAGAAAGATATAGATAGATAAATAGTATAGATTAATCGAAATGTTTTTGAAGTGACAGATAAATGAAAGGGGGGGGGGGAGGGCTCAAACTGTGCTCCCACGACATGCTGGGCGGATTTTGGGCCTCATTTCTTCTTCTTCCAACCTCGTCACCGTTACATCAACTCCACTCCTCCGACATCAACGACCTCACGCCTCCCCCCAATCTATTTCAACACCACCATCCACTTTTGTGTATTGTTCCGACTTTTGCTCTACAAGATCATTTTTCTTGATATTTCTTCAAACTTCAAAATACACTATAATAAATCACTTGTGATTTACTTGAATTCGTGGGAAACATCCAAGTCAAGACCAAACCAACTTCTAGACCTGTTATCCTTTATCTGCATCTAACTTGGGTTAAGCCCAAGTTGATTAAACTAATCAACTACACTAGAACAACTAACTAGGCTTACTAAATTGGACTCAATTACTTAAATTAAGCACTAAAATGCATAAAAAAAAAGCCTGCAATGATATATATAAAACAAGGCCTACAAGAATGAGGTGTCTACACTTTCACTGAAGCTACTCTCCATAAATTTAGGGCCAACTATTCTACGGAATAACAAGTCAATGAAGTTCCAAAATGGGAGATTTGATCTCATTCAAGACGAGTCTGAATCCACCGTGGTGCTTTACGTGTCCGAAAAAAATAACTTCCAGTATTAGAGATTAGAGATTGGACTTAGATGGACCTTTTAAGTGTTTATAGGTGGGTAGATAGAGTTAAAGGTACTACTGATGACATTTTGACAAGTAGCCTAAGAATTATGCTTATCCATTGACACTACAAGGAATAAGGTCTTTAGCGACGGATTTTCCCGTCGCTAAAGGCCTATATTCCGTCGCTAAAAGTTTTAGCGACGGAATGACCGTCGCTAAAAGTCCGTCGTATAAAAGGCCGTTGCTAAAAGTTTTGCGACGGAATTATAAAATCCGTCGTCTAATATAGAACTTTTGGCGACGGATTTATCACTTAATTAGCGACGGAATATCCGTCGCTAATTATGTTTTACGTACTTTAATTTATTTTCTTTTTACAAAATTAGCGACGGGATAAACTATTTAGCGACGGAATTAATCCGTCGCTAAAAGTTAAAGTCATTTTTTTAATTTATTTTTATTTTTTAATGCCCAAACCTGTAATAAAAAATTCAAACCAATTGAGTCCCATCCTCCGTCAACAATCTCAGTATATCAAATGCACGATTAACAATCTAAAATCATCGATTAAAACAAATCATCGATCAATAATACAATATTTTTCAAAATCATCGATCAATAATACAATATTGTTCAAAATCATCGATCAATAGTCAATGTTCGCAACATTGTTCAAAATGTACATTAGGGGAAAGGCTTTTCACAAGTGCTTTCATCAAACACGCTGACTTGAAAACGCATTTGCCCCATGTGTTGAAAGACTACAAAGTCTCCTAGATGGAGGTCATGTTGTTGCACGAATTCGTTCCAACCCTCTTCGAAGCAAAGAACCTCTTCGCCAACCTTCTTCTTCAATCGAACAAGCCATGACCCCTTACAGCTGGTTAAAGTTGCTTCAAATCTCAACGTGGTGAGCAATCGCCAAAATGCTACCGGTATGGCCTAACATATTCATAATACAGTAAGACATGTAAGTTTTTAACCAAAGATAAAATTTTTAACACACACGAAAACATAGAGAAAGCGGGATGACATACAAGTTCTGTCTCAAAACCAGGCATCATGACCTTGAAGAAATGCCTGTTGACTGAAACGTCCCTGTTCACCGAAGCAGAAGCCATTTAACCTACTTTAACATGAAAAACCAATCGATGATTATTCAATCGACAAGCATCAATTTCATAGCTGCTCAGAGTTTATGGTATACGTGGCATGCAACGTAAAACCCATCGGAGGTTACTATCAATTATTATTATTTCACTAGCCTGTGTCCTTGGCCACTACTTCCGAGGACTCGCATCAATTTCGTCAAGTATGCGATGACAGTGCTAAATCATTTATTACATTCCATAAATGAGCCATAGGAAACGTTAACATGCATCTATGGTAACGTCAGCTTCAAATGAAAGACATGGACCAGCTCCATGGAAGAGCAAGTCCGACATGATCAGAGTATTGCAAAGGCTCGAACGTTACCTCATAATGTCTGAGTATGAGAAGAATATCCAACCCCCAAAGAACTAGAATTAGGTCTTATTTACTACTCGTTAAATACAATCCCCAGGCCAAATTTGACTTGATACTGTGACGAAAGGGTGACATTATAAACTTATGTGAACGTAATTTTCGCCACTACGCAAAGGGAAAAACAAGCAAGGTAAATACATGAAGAAGGATGCCCTTTGCACCAAAGTTCCATCATATCGGTCAATATCTGCACCCTACTTGGTTTATCTTTAAGGAAAGAAAGAGAACACAACTTCTTAATTAGAGCATATCCTAATTCAGGAGCCATATTGTGGTTTCTAAAAGGCTCTAGTTAACTACTTAGGTCAGACACGGTAATTTTGTTGAACTGCATGTCAAAGGATGTCTATCAAGGGTGAGTGATGAAACACTAACTGTGAAGACCATGTTGATCACAAGCATATAATTAAGCTACGGCGGTAAATGAATACTAGCCAGTGGTTATTCATGTTGGTTTTCCAGATAGTCTTGCCATTGTACATATTAGCTCGCAGTAGAACTCCAAGAGGTGATACTGAGTCTCATTCCGAGTGTCACAATTTCTATTTTGATTTGTTCCAAAATGTATGTCAGGTCAACATATTGAATGTAAATAGTTAATAGGCTTATTTTTTATGACGTTCTCTTAACCTTGTGCTTCTAACTGCAACTTTGAAAGAGTGGTTTAATGGCATTTCCTTTGGTTTCTGAAATACGGGCTATCCTTTTGGCACGTTGATACTGTAACCTGATCTGATCGAGAACATTGAAGTTCGCCTTGTATTCATGCTAACCGCTATAGCAGTTATACTTTGATGCGAGACAAAAACAGCAAAATTTGTCGCTATAGATTAACGGCGAATAGTGCAAATATTGCAGCTAAAAGAGCACCCTACTGCTATAGTGACGAAACATCTGAGAGGAGGGATCCATTTTTGTACCATCAAGCTACTAAGCGATAACATGCAAGTCCCATCACAAATGATCAAAGGCCGCAGAATTTGCTCGTATAATCAATTGCATTCCAGATTAACAAACGAAAACTCTTTACCTGTTTGAGTATGCATTTACATTCATGTGCACCAAAGATACAAGGATCCTCCAGTATTTCTTTTGTAATATAAAAGTCAAAAACCTTTTTAACTCAATTTTATGTCACTAAAATTGTAACAGCAGATAGCATGCTGTAGATGATCCTTAACCACATATAAGATGGATGTAGACACAAAAATGTGATAGGATTCAGTGTAATTGCAAAATGGACTCAATAACACAATATACCAAATTATAACATGTAATTGCAAAATGAATAACACAATATACCAAATTATAACATGTAATTGCAAAATGGACTCAAGAAACGGAAAGAGAAAATATAAAGAGAGAAAACAGGACCGTGACCTTACCTGTGGCAGCAAATCAGAGGGGGAAACGGCGACAACAAAACAGACGGCAGCAATTTCTGGTGAGAGAGCAGGAGCGCACAGGCGCTGTACGGCTCAAAGGGAAACGCAGAGGGAACTCGGCCGGTGGTGACGGTTGTGGTGGCGGCGGTCCTTCGATCGGTTTTGAAGATGGGCGGCAGTGGCGGCGTCGGTGGCGGTGGCGGCGTCGGTGGCGGTGGCAGGTGAGAGAGAGAGAGCAACGGGAGCTAGAGAGCGACAGAGTGTAAATCGCCGGTGAGAGAGAGAGAGAGAGAGAGAGAGAGCAACGGGAGAAAGAAAAGAAGGGGATCTGATATTTTTAAGGAATTTACCGACGGAATTTTACCCGTCGGTAAAAATCCGTCGGAAAAACTAACTTTCACCGACGGTTATTTTTACCAACGGAATAATTCCGTTTTTAAATAGTTTAAGCGACGGAAAACACCCGTCGGTAAAAGTCCGTCGGCAAAACCCTCTTTCACCGACGGACTTTAAACCGACGGGTGTTTTCCGTCGCTTAAAAATCTTTTAGAGACGGAATTGTGTCCGTCGCTAAAAGTCCGTCGCTAATGCCCTCTTTTCTTGTAGTGTGAGTTGTGGATATTATGGAATCTGCTCAATGGGTAAAGCACTAGCCGCTAGGAAAAGGTAGAGACTCGAGCTATCTTAGGGAATTGGACTCTCGACAACCCAGTCTTGGATGTGTTGAAGCAACCCAAGTGTCTTGCAAATAAATAGATCTTCACCTCCTCTTGGAATTTGATGATATTACTTACTTTGAGTTTGTCCCAGTTCTTACTAATACGAATGTTCAGAGTGCAAATAAGCATGCTTGAAAAACTGCTCCTGCGAAACTGTTGTTTATCGTCACAACTCAAGTATCTTGAGTGGTGAATGCTCCATACCATACAAGATTTACTCTATGTTGAACAACCAGAAACGAGCAGTTCCTTACATTGCTTCAACATTCGTTAAGGTGCAAAAGCAACTAGAGTCCCCTCCTACATCCTCAAGAAAAAAACCTAATCATACTTTATTAAGAGTAAAACTCATCTTCGCAGCTGTTGTGGTATTTGCAGTTCTCTTTTGCCTATATATTAGGTTCAACATAAATGTATTAGAGGAAAGACCAGAGGAAGATGGAGAATGGAAGGATTCCTTGGCTCTATTACCAAACTTGCCAAAGAGATTTATCTACGGTTAATGTTTGCCAGATTTGGATGTCGATAAGAGAGTTATAGGAGGAGAAATTGGGTAGGTCTTTGAAGGAACACTTTCGAATGGTATAAGAGTTGCGGTTAAGCGTCTAGTTCGTTTGGGCCAAGGGAAGAAAGGATTTTTTAACAGAGGTCCAGACCGTGGGAAGCATTCCCCATTTCAAGCTGGTGAAATGTTGGGATTTTGTGCCGAAAGATCACATAAGCTTTTGGTATACGAGTGCATGAGCATTGAGTTCTTAGATAATTGGACATACAAAGGAACCTCAGAGGATGCTCTTGAATGGGTATCAGAAAGAAGATTATCCAAAATGTTGCAAAAGAACTAGCTTATGTTCACGAAGAGTGCAAAAGCAGAATTATCCGTTTAGACATAAAGCCGCAAAACATCCTCCTGGATAAATACTTTAATGTCAAGTTATCCGATTTTGGGTTTGCAAAGTCAGTAGAACGGGGTGAAAGTCAAGTGATGACTCAAATGACGGGAACTCATGGATACCTGGCTCCTAAATGGTTGAGTAGGAAGATAATAGAGAAAGATGACGCGTACAGTTTTGGAGTTGTCATGTTCTAAGTTATTTGTGGGAGGAGAAATTTGGATTGCTATGTGCCTGAAGAAAGAGAAAATTTGCTCGAGATACTAAAGGAAAAGACATAAACGAATAAGCTAGTAGACTTAGTTGATAAATGCAATACATATATACAAAGACACAAAGAGGAAGCTGTAGGACTGATGAGAACTGCCATTTGGTGCTTGTACATTGATCCTGCTAGAAGCCCCTTCTAGGAGGATCCACGTACAAGCACCAAATGGAAGTTCTCATCAGTTTTACAGCTTCATCTTTGTGTCTTTGCATGACTACATTGCATATATCAAAAAAGTCTACTAGCTCATTCGTTTCTACCTTTTCCTTCGATATGTCAAGCAAACTTCACTTTCTTCAGGCACGTAGCAATCCAAATTTCTCCTCCCACAAACAACTTCTACCATGATAACACCAAAACTATACACCATCGGCTTTCTATGTTATCTTCATGCTTAACCATTTAGGAGCCATGTATCTGCAACCTCTCCTTATTTGAGCCATTTACTTGACTTTGAACTCAGTCCAATCAGATTTGCAAACCTAAACTCTAGGAAGTTTGCATCAAAATTTTGTCCACAAGGATGTTTACAGCTTTACGTCTAAATGATAATTCATTGCACACCTTATGAAGATAAACTAAGTCATTTTGCATTGTTGAGGATGATATTCATTTTTGATAGCCCACTGAAGAGCGTCCTCTGCGGTTCGGTGAAATATCTACTTATCTAAGGACTCACTACTCATGTACTCGTACATCAAAAGCCTATGTGATCTTTTGGACAAAATCCTAACAATTTCACCAAGTTTATGTTGTGTATGTTGCCCAAAGTCTGGACCTCTGCTAAGAACTCGTTTCTTCCTTTGCCCAAAATATTTAGACACTTTATTCTAATTTTCTTACCATCAGAAAGTGTTACTTTAAAGACCAACCCAAATCCTTCTCCTCCAAGCCTCTTATGGACATCAAAATTTTAGGTGTCAGACTTCAAGTCTTCATTACTAAATCTCTTTGACAAGCCTGGTAATAGACCTAAGAAATTCTCCCATTTCCCATTCACCTTCAGTCCTTCCTCTAATGGACTTCTCTTGAACTTAAAATCTAGGAAAGTGAGAAATTTAAAAACCACAGCAGCTATGAGGATGGGTCCCACGATTAGTGGAACCTAATTAGTTTGTTCCTTGATAAGATATGAAGGGACTCGGTAGCTTCTGCGCATAATGTATGTTAAAGAATCATAAGGAAACACTTTGGATGTTCACCAACAAGTAAAACTCAAATGGCATGGTGCATTTAACACTCGAAATATTTGAATTATAACGGTAAACAGCAACTTCGCAAGACCAAGTTTTCGAGCATCCCTATTTGCATCTTTGAACATCTGTATTGGCAAGAACCGGGACAAACTCAAAATAAGTAACATCAACAAGTTCCAAGGGGGGGGGGGTGAAGATCCCAAATTAGCACAACAATTGAGTTGCTTTTACACGTCCAAGATTGGGTTCTCAAAAATTTAGGCCCCGTACGCTTACCATATTCGTTTTCTATTTTTAGCAATGATGATGAAAAAGATTCTTCTTTTGCGTACTTTTACCATTTTGTGTTTTCGTTTTGTGTAAAATTACTCAAATAGTAACAAAAAGGTGAAAACACCTAAAAGGTGTTTTCAGCATGTTTCACTCAAACTTAACCCAATATAAGAAAAAATAGCTAAATTTTTTTTTTGTGAAAATGATAAAAGTACAGGAACAAATTTTCAAACTGAATATGAAAATCATGAAAATGAAAACAGAATATGAAAACAGAAAACAAATATGGTAAGCGTACGGGGCAAAGTTCCCTAGAATAACTGGGATCTCCACTATTTTCTACTAGACAAGTGCATTTGCTCATTTGAGCAGATTCCATAATTCCTGCAACTAAAAAGATATGCAAAATCTCCTAGGTCGCCAATTAAATTGTCATCAAGAGCACCCTCCACTACCATTACCACTACCATTGATAAACTCCCAAATCTTCACCTGAGTCCAATCTCAACTACAGGAAGTTGTCAGTTTCAGATACGTAAAACACCTTGGTGGAATTCAAATCGTCTGGGATGAAATCCAATCTTCCATGTTTGAACAGCACAGACTTGGTACTTCAATCAAAGACTTGATTTGCATATTGTTGGAATTGTTGCAAGAAACAGGCAAGAACAACTCCAAAAATATAATATAAAACAGCTGGCTGAGGCGCGGACTAGGTCGCTCTCTTAAGACGATTCGCGCCCCTTCGGAGAATTACCACCGGTGCAGCAAGGTTATTAACGCGTCGCCTCCGGGATACAACAGCCCAGCTTTCACTGTTGCTTCACTCGTAATTCTGCACAAACGAATGAAGCAGAAGCTTCACTCGATACCTTACCAAAATGCCCACAAGTCTAAGTGTTTAGAAATCAGAAAAGAGAGCTTGAAAGTTGTGTGTTGAAAAGTGAGGAAGATGTCTCCTTTTATAGGTGAAGAAAAAGAGCTGTTGAAAAGCTGTTACATAGAAATAAATCCGAAATTCATTTCAGAAATAAAATGCTGCAATAAAAACATGACTGTTGGAGGGTAGGGTAATGAATAATATGACTGTTGCCCAACAGCTATATTTTGCAGTATATATAGACTCACTACAGCCCCATAAGAATTCTGGGGGAGGCCAGAATGCTGCCACAGAGCATCCGTAAATTTCATCAGAAACTCGTATCTCCTTCACTTGTCCTTCCCCCCATGCGCGTGCGAGTCTTAGACTTAAGCACATTTTACAAAAAAGGCCAAGGAGTGTTACTATATATACTCCTTAAAGTTCTTTACAAGAATCAATGTGGGATAAGAACTTTCCAAAAGTTTAAGTATGTAAGAAAGTTTTCTCTTTCCATTTTCAAGCAATGTGGGACTAAAGCACTTTATGGTTTTACTCAAAACTTGAAGGCTTTTTCAAAACCAATCTTGAAAACAAAGAGAATTTTTTGTTAAAATACTCCAACACATATTAAATACAATAAAAGCATATAAAGTAGTAACAGAGAATGACAAATAAATTGGACCATCAGTCCAATTTGTTATGGGTGCACTTGCAACCAAGCTTTGCCCAAAAGAAAATTTCTACTCTAAAAGCCTAGTGTCAGTAGGATGATAAAAAGCTGAACTACTGAGTTGTTTCAATCGTAACACATGAGATTTCTAGTCAAATAGATGCTCACACAATGACAAACTTATCAGACGTGTTGTTAGATCAAGCAACTGTACCATTATCGTCTCTCATAACCAAGTCTACTTAGATGTAAATTGAAGTGTGGCATTCTTTTTGCTTTACAGGATTGAGTTTGTTGCCTGACCAGATTATTTTGGGTGGATTTCTTGCAGTAAATATGAACCAACTGAGCCCATGATAGGAAAAATGATCAAAGAAATCGAATTTTCACCATGTCCAAGAACATTTGCATGAAAATCGCCACCAACAGCAGCATAAAACATGTTGTAATCATTGGTGAGGATGGTGTTGCTATTGTTGATGGTAATAGGTTTCAGTAATGAGCCATCCCCGAAGCGAGAGAATCGCTCATCATTTACCCAAGAAGTTGAGAACAATGGGATAATCACCAAAACTGCATGAAAGTTGGGTTGGCAATGGGGCGGGCCAGATGCGAGTTTCACAAGATCCGCACCCGCCCTGCCACTCAAAATATATGACGCCGCCCCACCCCGCCCTGCCATCAGGTATCCCCGATCCGATGGCCTTCTTGGTAAACCGACCCCAATCCGATTTGTATTGCCATTTTGAAGATTTGAAGTGTAAATTCAGAAAAATCATCCAGGGACGAATCTGTGATAATGGCGAAGTGGGGATTCATCAGTGGATGGACCAGGATCGACAACCGGCGTTGGTGGACAGTGGTTGTCCAGTAGAATCTTCTACAGACGGATATGTTTTTAGATTATCTTCCAAGACATGGTTAAGAGGTGCCAGGGAAGGCGACGGCAGAACCTTGATGGACGGAGCGACGAATGACAAACAACAGAAGGCGGATGGAACAAACGGCAACGGCAAAAGGCGACCGGTGAAAGGCGACGGCCGAAGGCGATCGAAGTTGGTGACGTGCTTCGAGTCACCGGTCAACCGCTGGAGGCGACCGAAGGGTGACGTGCTTGGTGGTGTGGCGGCTGTAAGAGAATAATGGAATGGGAAAAAAGATGAAAGGTGCTAGGGTTTTCAACAACTTATATAGATGGAGTATGGACGGCTGAGATTAAAGCTTGATTAGAGTATAAATAGGAACGGGTCGGGTCGGGTCGGGTCGGGTCTGGACGGGTCGCAGGGCAATGGCACTTAAAACCATACCCGCCCCGCATCCGCTGTGGGTTTTGAAAATAAATACCAAACCCGCCCCATGACACGGTTATAGTTAAAAAAAAAATCCACTCTTATAGGAGCAGGGCTGAGCGGATATCCGGCGGGTGCGGATTGAATTGTCATCCCTCCATGAAAGAAAAGGAAAACTCCAAAATACCAAAAGTGAGGACCCAATTACATTTAACAGCAAGATTTTCCTTTTACAACGGGTATGAGTTTCTGAATCAGGCAAATCAACTAAGAGCGGATAGAAGAGTTCGTTTTAGTTTTAGTACATATGTTCCCACCAACTTTGTGTGAGGTGAAAGATACAACAAGAAAGCCTTTTAAACGTCCTAAGATCACTTGAAGGCAGACTATATTCTCATTACATAATCGAAATAGGAAAGCAACCTACAAATTTATCCTTTATTCTTTAGAAGATTTTGGACCTTGACTTGGTAGAATCAGTAAAACTGTCAAGTTTTAGCCATGTGTTGCTAGCTGGTTTTGGCTACACAAAAGTCCTTAAATGTACAACGCTTAACCTTTAACAGCTTTGACCCGATAAAACTGCAATAATAAGTTGTGACCCCATGTCACTTTATCGTGAAAGCACTCAAGAAAGTTACTAAGGCATGACAACGGCGAGGAGCTGCCTAGGCACTCCCCTGCTCGAGACTGGGAGCCGCCCTAGACACACCCTTGAGACAAGAGCCACCCTAGGCACACCATGTCCAAGAGCAAGAGCTGCCCTAGGCATCACCTTAACCAGAGTGCGGAGTAGTTAGGCAAGGCACCACTTTGAGCCACTCCTGTGTTCATGCCATGGCACCATCCGCTCTTCGCCTCAAATACATCCAAGTGCAGCGTCCTTAAATGTTTTGATGTATTAATCAAGCGTTGGACACTTTTGACTCCCAGATACTTTGGACACTTGAGCATTTTTTATATTCGATAATGTGCCCCCAGCATCATACCTGGGTCTGCTAAAGGTGTCATGCCATGCTCAGTCACGCCCATGCACCATGCATCGTCCATTTTTACCTTCTCATATCGTTACGCCTCGTGCTAGTCTTCATCTTCAGCGTACCATATCCCTTACCTTGATCGTGGAATATACTTTGACTCACTCGTTAGAGTTCGCATCATTCCAATGATAACGCCTCCTCTGGGGACACCATATCCACTAGCTAGGTAGGCGACTCTTCTGGGACATTACCTTAACGTGTTCAGAGTGCTCTGGCACTTAGACTCCCAATGGGATATGCAACCCCTACAGGACACTATCTCTATCAGGTTCAAGTGCTTTGGCACAATGACTCTTCTCGACCTCTTCATGACACTTATTTGGACTATCAAGTAGGCAAGTTTTTCGGGACAGTACCTCGATGCACTACGAGTGCTTTAGTACTAGGGCTTACTGGGAGACTGTTAGGATGAATGAGCAAAATTGATACAAACTGACACAAACATCGACATGGGATCTGTGTCAGACTCATTATTAGCTAGACAGATTCACCACGTCGACAATGCTGACTGAAACTTAAGCTGAAGAACAAATGAAGAAGAAGATCTCAAGGTTTACAAAAGAGGTACCCAAAAAAAAAAAAAAGAATCTAAATTTATTCTACAGCCTAAAATGAGGTATAAAAACTTATTCTTAATCAAAACTTACATGTAATGTTTGTGAAATCAAAAAATTTTATTTACAAAAGTAATATTTCACACTTTATCTAATCTAAAGCATTATATGTGGGTTTTTTTAGATGTTTGATTAGTGTCCTGAGTGTCCGTGTCCATGTTCTAGACATTCCTTGTACTCTGATATATCCAAAATACGCAAATCCAATACTCGGCTTGTAAACGATCCAAATTTGGACACCAAGTCGATGTAACATAGCCACGAGATAGGTCACACATCTAGGAAAATTGCCATGCTGATTGGGTGACTAGTTCAAGTGCTCTAGCACAGGGCCACAGGGGTTCCTCATTAGCACCAAAAGGTTCATAATCCCTGGATCACTCCATGATCAATCGGCCTAACGTTAAGTATTGGGCCTTCCTAAGTACTGTCAGGTTCTTTGTGTCTTTTAACGCCTTTGTAGGAATTAGCATGAGTGTTGGAAATGAGGTTAGATTGATGAAAACTTTGGCGAGTGGCAATTCTATCTACATAGCAAAGTTGTGCGGGACAAGCCAAGTAAGTAGACTAGTTTCGGAAAAGATACGACGAAATAGCCGCAGATGGTGCACCCTTGACAACGTGTCGCTCTAAGGGAGCTTTATGTGTCACGTGATGACAAGACAAGCTATCCTCGACTAACCATTAAGTTACCTGCAAAATAGAGAACTTTTCTCCCTCCCTTGCAACCTCTGACCTCTCTATTAGAGCTAGTTGCCCCCTCCTCTTGGTACGTTTTTGCATAATGTTAGGGTGTCATCTGTTACAATTTTTGTTTTCTCCCCTAGATGCTGGTAGTATTCTCCCACCCAATCCATCCCCTCACCCTCTTGCCTTCTGAGGTGGTTTTTCCCCCTTCCCCCTTTATATATATGGAGGTACCCAAATTTAGGGGCATTTAAGTGAGAGAATTTCAAACTTTGGAAGAGGGAGTCTTGTAGCTTTTGTCTCAACCCTTTTGTCTAATAGAAGAGAGCTATTCTTTATCAGTAGCAAATGGGAGAAAACAAGTTGTTGCCAAAATAATAAAAGTACCCTTCACCAAAAATGTTTGCCCAACTGTTACTCTTATCTCCTGCGATAAAGAAAAATGACAAGGAAAAAGAAAGCCTCACTCCATTCTTCACAAAGAAAACCGTCAAATCCACTACATTTACTGTCAAAGGAAACCTTCAAGTGACACTAAATCTACTGTCACTCCATGCAGATGCGGCCCACTGAAGCTCCATTGCATTTTTCCCGCTTTGTTACCGTTTGATCTGAGCATTTTAAATTCAACGATAATAATACTTATCTTTTATGCTCTCCTTTAAGGTCATGTTGACCAAGATCCAGGGTCAAGCATCCGTTTACGCTCTCTTAGTTGTACTCTATTTCAAGATCAAACATTTGTTCCTACTCTTTTAATTTGTACCTTGTTGCCTTAGTTAATAAAAAATTCGGTCTACCAAAAAGAAAAAAGTTGTTTAGATTTTTAATAAAAAAGATGGAGATAAACGCGGCCAAAATTATGCGAATCTATTTTATTCAATCTGAGAGCAAACTCCTCCAGCCCCCAATCCCTTTGCAGTGACCAAAAATTGTTGCCCCACTCTGTAATGGCTTTTATTAACATTTTAGCAATAGATTTTTGTCGCTAAAAGAAGTAAAGTTTATCTATCTTTAAATTTCTAATCAAAGACAGTAGATGCCTACTTTCTTTTTAAGTGACAGCAATATCAGATTAGTATATATATTAAGTTTCTATATCTGGTCTACATTAAGAGTGAAAGAACTGAAATCTATTGCAAGTTACGGATGTACCTCGTGCTTTGAGAGGGAACTCGACCAGTATGGCAAGGGCGGGCGGGCCGCCATCGGCGCATTCCAGCCTGCCGGAGCCGCAATCGTCTGTGGCGGAGGTGCAGTTTCCGGTGGTGGAGTTTACGGCGCAGTGGAAGCGGCCACGGATCCGGCCGTTCCGTGAGGGCGGTGCGGTGATGGTTCTGGATCGGCCCTTTTGGACGTCGAACACCACCGCGGAGCCACCGGTGACTAAGGCCAGCGATCCCACGATTCACCACCACCACCGACGCAACACCTACACCCACCACAGATCCACAACCACCACTACCACAACCCAACTTCACGGCCCACCGCCACCATTATTGAGTTCCAATTCAACATCCAGCATCGCCGTGTCAGCTCCACCGACGCCGCCGCCGCCCGTGACGAGTAGATTTAAAAACTTTACCATCGCCAACTGCCCAAAGACTCGTTTGAGATTTATGATCTAGCTTTTCTTGAGACGGATGTCGGGCACCCTTAGGGAAATGGGTTCGTCGGTGGTGGCTGGTGGCTGGTGGAGCGATGGCCGTTGTTACGGTGGTTGTATGGGTGGTTGCTTAGGCTTTTCCTTCGAATATTGACGTTCAATTATTAGTTTGGGGTGCTTGAAAGATCTTACATGCCAAGGCTTAAATTTAGCCTTGTTGCTTTGGTTGCTAGCTCAATTTGGAAGCTGATCACTTGTCTTGGAAAATTGAACTTTGAGCTCAAAATTGTGCTTGATGAGAGAACTCTGACCCATTAACATGAGCAGGCAACCCTAAAATGGCATTCAGCTATAAGAAGATAGCTTTCTTCAAATGGTTTGGGGTTCAGTTTCCACGAGCTAGGGCTATTTTAGCAGGCATAATACCTATTCAATGCCACCTGCCCCCATCAGTTTAGCCATTTCTGTTCAGTTGAATTTCTTTGTGATTTTCAAACTTATCTATGAGCCGTTGAAACTTATCTATGAGCCATTGCCCACAATTCATCAATCAACTGGAAGAATATTTTAGCGACATCAAACTTATATAAGCCAATCCATCAAGAGATATCGCTACTTTGTCCCTTTCGTGCACAATTCTCGACTGGAATATGGGAATTGATGAAATCGATTACGAGATACTACCACTTAGAGGTGAGCACGGTTTGGTTTGACCATCGGTTAACAAATTCTTAAACCAAATCGAATCAAGACACATTAGTTTGAATCGGTTTGAACAGTTCAAACAGTCCAAATTGAATGGTTCGGATCGGGTTGAACATAGTTTAAACATTATTGAGTTTTCAAGAAAAAAACAATAATTCAATAACAACTTTTCTTAAGGTTAATTTACAACTTTTCCAGGCTACCCTATTTTCTGGGTGCTCGTGGTTTATGGGAATAATTGCTCTCTTTCTACATTGTGTAGGCTTTCAACATGATTTCTATTGGATTAACATAGCATCAATTTCAGGACTTACTTCCTAACAGTTGAGCAGGAAATTAGACCCATCAGAAAGGTAGTAAAAAAACACAATTAATTTTCTCAGTCTTACTATCTAACAAATCTGCACTTCTTCTCTAAAATTTTTATAGTTGATCTTCCTTCAAGTAAGCATGACTTATATTTTATCGTTCTTGACTCTACTGCAGAGTACACACTAGAGGATATAAGCCTATTGGCTCCATGTTTACACTAGAAGAGTTTTAGTGTAAATGATGCAATAGTGAGTAATGGCTTTGAAAGGGTAGAATTAGAAGAATTGTTCCATTTGTACAAATACCAACATAAATATAAGAAGCGTAGTTAAACCATCTATCTTATGCCTCCAGAGGCTAAAATTTTCAAATTGAAATTAAGTACTTAGTGATGGTTAACCAAGGTAAGGTATATATATTGTTTAATAACTATATAACCCTCGGTTCGGTTCGATTCGGTTTAGTGCCGGGTTAAAAATCGTGAACCGTGAACTGAACCGACCGGCCTCGGTTTGAAAATCTCAAACCATACTGTTCAAGCTCATCAACGCTTCGGATTTGATCGATTTGATTCCATCTTTGAATTTACCTCAAATAAAAAATGGATTTTGAATAGTTTGGATCGGTTTGTTGATCACCCCTAACTGCCTGTAGTAAAGTGGAGTTCGATGCAAAGTTGATGTCTCAACGATTGTCAGCAATCATGCAATCTCCAGTGTTCCCAACGTGGTCGATATTGTTGTTGCTATAATTACGGTGCCTAATTGGCACTTTAATCTTCTTCATTTTCAAAACTCTAGCAGCCATTTGAATATCTCTTACTTTGATATGCTTTCCAGAGATCTCGGATTTTCATCATGATTCGTGATGAACTGTATACTTTTCCGGGGGGGGAGATATATATATTATCAGTGATGCAACTCCCACGTGGACTGCTTATATTCGAGATTAACGAAGTATTAGTATAAATCACGTGCTTTGTACACGGGAATAACAACTGCTAAAATATTCATAAAAAGCTTATGCTTATACCTGAATAGTAATAATAAAATGAGTAGGGGCAACGATATTGTAATTTCCACATGTATACATGCACATGACTTCCAATGAAATAAAGGAGGGAGATTAGGTATGTTAAATTGCGAAAAAAACGTTAGACTTGCCTAAAATATAGGAAAGTTTTAAAATTTGAATGAGTAATGCAAATTCAAAATTAAGAAAAAGAAAGAGTTGTGCTATAATCTCAAGCATTGATTTCTAAGTAGGATATGTTGACATGAAAGATAAAGAAATTTGAAATTAATCTAATTGATTGAATGTCAAATGGCATTATGAGCCCGTTTGGGATTACAAAGCAGATTTTAGCTTAAATCTTAGTCAGTTTTCAAAATCGAATTTAATCTACTTTAAGTAGAATCAGTTTATTATTTAACAAAAATAGTCGTAAACTAGCTTAAAGTTACAAAAAAATATTTGGATAAAAGTGCTTAAATCAGTTATACTACGACAAAATGACAATAGAGGATACTTAATAAATATGTCTCAAATATCCATTTAGAAATATAATGTTAACATGACTTTCATTTGTAAATAATTATAATATGCAGATTAATTGGCGAAAATATATTTTCACCCACCTAAAAGTTGTTTATTTTTTAGATTAAAATACCCAAAATCCCACATTAGTGCTCATAGTGCAATAATTTTTCTAAATTAGTTAAAGGGTATGAGATGTCCTTTTATTAGAAATATGAGGATATTATGATAATTAGAAGGTCAAACCTAATTATGAGAAAAGTAATCCTCATTTTTCAGGATTACGGATTTAATCAGTTTTTAGCTTTTTGAGACATCTTAAATCTCTTAATCTCTTTTATCAAACATCCACATACCTAATTTAATCTAGATTAAATCAGGTTTGACCATCATAAAATCAATCCACAAACACTCTCAATGATAGGATTGCCAAGTATGAAAGAGAAATTTACATTGTCAGCTTCAGCTTTACTATATAGGGTAAATTATAAAATTATACCTTCAATTTTACCTCCAGTACAGCTTTAGTACCCAACTTAGAAAGTGTACTAAAAAAATACCTAACTTTGAAGAAAACATACTAAATCTGTAATTCAACTGACGGACGACGGATGGTGTTAAAAATCAGAGAGGTAGGACCATCATTATGAAAAAAGACAGTCTTACTCTTACTTGTCTCTGTCTTTCTATCTTTCTCTCTCTATCTTCTCTATCCCCCCCCCCCCTCCTTTTTCTTTAATTAATGGACACAAAACCCACACACAAACACAAACCTGTAAAGCACACTCCAACCTGAGACATAACATCTTAAACAAAGGTATTCTAAAACTCCCAAACAGATTCATTGCAAATCAAACAAAGATATTTCAGAATTCCCAAGATCTTAAACAAATCTACTTGTAGAATCAGCCACAAGCTCCAAAACTAGCTCAATTAATTTTCCACTACCGCACAACCAATCCGAAAACTCAAATTGAAACTCAACGAACATGTATCAGTTGGGAAGTCAAAGCTATTCCACACGGTGACACCCTGTACGCTAAGTAGCACCAGATTCCCTTTGTCCATTAGCTTTGCCTCTGCGGCGTTTTGCCAGAATCTTTGACATCCAGCTTGCCGTCGAGTGTGATTTTTAGGTTACATATATGAGGTTCTTGATTGGTAGGAGATCGTTTTCAAAATCGCACGTGCCGCCAGAGATGACAATTTGTCGGGCAACGACAACAATGACGATCGTCTTCTCCGGTTGTATATTTATTTTTTTGTCCTGCAGTCTTCTGCTCTTCCTCCGGTGTTGTCTCGCCGCCGATCTCCCCCCCCCTCTCCCCTCACATCCACGACCCAAGACTAGCCGTCATAGGTGTACCCAGCACCACCATAACCTGACATCACCACATGTAACTCCTACGCAGCGGCATCATTGCCACCGGTTGACTGAGCATCGATTTTTAAAAATTGGGGTACTCATGGTAACACGACATTTGTGCACAATCTTTTCCTTTCAGGTGACACGGTTCTGTAGAATCCACAGTTTGGGTGCAAGGAGAGTTTGAACGATATTGATTGAGCTGATTTTGGGGTTTAGGAGAACCTTAATAATGGAGTGAATGCGGGGAGACCAGGCACCTACCCATTCTAGTTCTAGTTCTAGTTAAAACTGAAACCCACTTTCTTTCTTTATCTAAATATCATCACGCGCGCGCGTGTGTGAGGTAGACAGAGAGGGGGGGGGGGGGGGGAGAGAGAGGGGATTGCCCTTTTGTGTTTCAGTCATAAAATTAATATATAAAGAAAATTGTACGGTGATTATTAGAGCCACGTGTTATGTAGATATGCTTTTCAGTTATCGACATATTTGCCCTTGTTCAAATTTATCGGTCGTTCATGTCCGTTAGCTGCAGTATTGGGTCATTTTTAAAGGGTTAGGTATTTCTTTGGCTATACTGAGGATAAAGTTCAGGACACAGTTTTGAGATTTTCTCTACTACATATATACTAAATGATTTGGTGCAAAAGATACTGACTTGAAACATAAAATTAATTAATTCCATAGAAAAATTTACATTAATTCAAAGGTTAAGAAAAATGACATATTAAGATATGAACTTTAACACAACACTTTTATGATGAGTTTTATCATATATGAAAAAATTAACATTCTTCGAAGGCAACTACGTCTAAAACTCGTAAACAAATGCGATATTTTGAGAAACATGGAAATTAGATTTTAAAAAGTCTATACAATATTTTTAAGACAAACCAATTAATCACTATGTAATGTGATTAAAGCCGAAAGTTAAAATTTTGACAACTGTTTCATCTTCTTTTTTTCCTGTGCATGAAATTCTTTTTAGGGATGCAACTTGGCTTGATAGTTGGGTTTCAACCATGTGCTTTTAAAACTTAATCCACTTTAACCTAAGAAAAAATTGAATGGGTTGGGTTGAGTTGTAGGTAAGTTATGTTTGAATAAATTGACAAAACAAGGTAGTTCCCCCCCTAAACCACAAATAAAGTGGTGGGAGATGGTTGATGGTGCTGGCAACCGGCGATGACTAACGACAATGGCAATCGATGGTGGAAGGTGGCAGCAGCCGATGACTATCATGAACGGCGATCGACGACGACCGTTTGTAGGGTGGTGGTGGCAGCTAGTGGCGACGCATTGGCGGCAAACATAAGTCAGTGGTAGTGGCAGTGGCAATGGCTGCTGTCTACTGTCGGCAATGCTTGTGGTGACAAGTTACATCTGTTGGCAGTGCGCTGGCACATGGTGGTTGTTAGTGTTGGTTCCTATACTAAATTATTTTTTAACCAACATAAACCATTTGTATATTGACCCAACACATGGGTATCACACGGGAAGCGTGTGGGTAGCTAACTAGTCTAAAGAAAAGTTTATGTGTCACCGCAAGCGTGAGATTACAAGGTTGGAAATAAGGAAGATTAGAAGCTAACTAGTCTAGAGAAAAGTTTATATTTCACGGCAAGCGTGAGATTACAAGGTTGGAAATAAGGAAGATTAGATAAACAATAGCGAACCCGGAGTTTGCATTGCCTAATGTGAAAAACTAGTACAGATGTCACTTGTATGAATACGAATAATATGGTCCCGATTGTAGAATTATTGGGATTAACTAGCATAATATTCCAGTAAAGTTGTATTAAAATTATAGTAAAAATATAGTATAATCTTTGATATATGTAGCCAACACTTATATATATATATATATATATATATATATATATATTATTTTGGTAAGAAGACATCGATTAGTTGCTAAAGGAGTAAACGGTGTTGCTGAAGCATCTTTTAATGAGCAAGACTTTTGGATTTTATTACAGAGAAGTGTGAATTTTACCGTGAACAAACTTTGGTTCATATGCAGGTTGTATGAATCTTCTTTCAACCCCGTATATATTGACAATTAATAGTTCCTAAATATTTCTAGTGACTTTTCTTCTAACACTTTCAGTGACAATTCTTAGCAGCACTTTTTAATGTCACTAAATAAAAGCTACTAGAAAGATTTAGAGATGATTGATTGTCGCTATATAGAAAATAGGAGGAAGATTCCTCCAACCGGGATAACAGCCAAATTTTTTTCCTTTCAGTGCATGCTAAAGCATAGCGAACAAAAGTTTTGGATTTTGAAAAAGAGAAGTTTGAATTTAACCGCACACTATATCACCCGCTTAGAAAAACTTACCAAAACACTTCTCAATATTGGATGTTGTTTTCAACGTTTAAGAAAAAGTTAATTAATTTTTTTCAAGGGCAAATTACACATATGTCCCTGAGGTTAGGGTATAATTACAGTCAATGACATTAAGTTTTAAAATGTAACATACCGTGACCAAACACTTTTAAAATGTATCAGCCGTGTCCATCCGTCAGGGTTCCGTCCAAAAAATGTACTTTTTGTATGATGTCATCAATATATATTTTTAAAATGACGATACTACCCCTTGTACTGTATATATTGAAAAATATCTGTTTATTATTATATACGATTTATTTATGAGTTTTAGGATATTCTTGAAACCCCAATTTGCAAATTAGGGTTTTCTTGAAACCCCAATTTGCAAATTAGGGTTTTCTTGAAACCCCAATTTGCAAATTAGGGTTTTATGTTCTCTCTTCCATTGCCAGTGAATCTGAAGTCCCCGCCGGCCGTCGCCTCCCTCCCTGGCCTCTCGCCGCCGGCAGTCCATCCTTCCCCGGCCCCTCGCCGCCGGCAACCCCTGTCCACACCACCCCACCACGCCAGTAGCCTCTCCCCGCACCACCCACCATGTCGGCAGCCTCTCCCTGTAGCACCCACCACGCCGGCAAGCCCCTCCCCGCACCACGCTGCCGCCAATCCCTTCACAAACCCACACAGCCGTCAACTCTCTCTCTATCTAAAACCCTATTTCGGAAACCCACGATCCCGCCGATCCCAGCAATCCCTTCGCAAAACCACGATCTCGCCGATCCCGACAATCCTTTCGCAAACCCACAATCCCGCCGATCTCGCCGCCACCACTGGCTGCTGCCTCGCCGTGGCTAGTTGGCCGTGATCTCACCGATCTCGTTTTCTACGTCGCGGTGGGGAATGGGAGGCGTAACAACGGGAGGGGTAGATGGAAGGTGGTAGCAGCGCTGGAATGGTGTGCGGGGTGGTGGGGGAAGATAGATAGAGAGAGAGAATTAATTTAAGAGAGAGAATTTAATAGAGAGAGAATTAAGAGAATTTAAGAGAGAAAAATTTAAGATAATGACATTTGAATAAATAGATTTATAACTTGAGGACTATACAGTCTTTTTATCAAAACTGTTAGGGTTTTTAACATTCCATCTGGTCAACGGACATACGTGTAATTTATCGAAACTATTGTCCTTACCGGTAATTACCCCTAAATCTCAGGGATATAAGTGTAATTAGCCCTTTTGTCAACTAAAAACAAAATAATGTGATAATTTGATTAATAATTAGGAAGAAATAAGATATCCTATATTGCATAACACTTTCTTGCGTCATTTACTCCCTCTTTATATCTCGTCAATCCATGATTTAACGGTCCTACATGGTCGACAATGTTTACTCTATTGATGATGCATGAATAAGCAAAAAAACTCAGGGTATTAATCATTCCCCTCAATGTTTTGATAAAATAGTAGCAGAGAAAATAATTCTTAACATTTATGTTATTTCTTACAAAACAATAGAAGGCAGATTTTTTTTTTTTACCAATTCAACCCTCGATATAGCGGCAATTGATAATTATTAAATATATTTAAGTGGCATTAATTTGGTACAATAAAATTTTATTCCTAAGAATTATCAACAAATTTGATATCAAAAAGATTTTTTTTTTTTGCAGCAACCTGAGTTGTAAAAAGTCTACAACCCCTATTATAACGATAAGTAATGGTTATTAAATTAGGCTTAATGACTTTTAGTTAGTGACATTAACTAAATATTGTTAAAAATTATCATTATAGGTGTCTGAACAAATACATTTGACAGTATTTAACGACTTTTAATAATCACTGTATGAAGCGGTTGTCATAAAAAAAAAAGTTCGTTCACCATATTAGTTAGGGTTATTTACACACGGCACCCCTGAGGTTTACCCTAAATTACACACGGACCCCCCTATCTTTTGAAAATTACACTCCGTTCCCCAAGGTTTGTACCCACATTTCACGAAGCCCCACAAAATTGACGGGGACCCTAACTCTGTCTAAAGATTATCTGACACCTTACGTTTTGAATTTTTCATCCCCAAATAAATTCCCCCATTGCCCTTTAAGATTTTTCTTCTTCTTCTTCATTATCTTTCCCCTTTGCAGACCCATTTGGGTTTACAATTGATTCAATTTCTCCAAAACACATGGCTAACTTGCCATCATTTTACCAAGGATAGTCTAGGAAGGGGGACATTCTTTACACTTTACATGTGTGATTTTTGTGGTGCAGGGTTGGTTGCTGCGTTTGGGTGGCGTTTGTTGGACGGTGATGGTCCATGAGACGGCGGCAGGGATGAGATTAGGATCGGCCGGCGTTTGTGCGGTGTTGGTTGCGGCGTTTGGGTGGCTATTTTCCAGCCGGTATTGGTGGACGGCGTGTGGGGTTGGTTGCGGTTGCGATCGGGGAAATCGAGATCAGTAAAGGAAAAGGAAACGATCTCCTCGACGGCAGAGAAGAGGGAAGGGTGAAGGCGAAGATGGTATGCGGCGTTCACTCCATCCCTGCTACAGAGAAGAAGGTGTGGCAGTTGGTGATAGAACTTGACAGTGTGGATGGTGGCTGCCTCGACATTGCCAGAATTTCATTGGTTGGGCATCCGTAGCCGAAATTTCTACCGGCGGCCGTTAAGGGTTCTTCCTGTTGTTTGCTTGATGGTGGCACCGATCGGAATCGGCCATCGAAGACCGAATACAATGTCGGCAGCAGCAATTGCATGCGGCTTGGAGGTGGCGATGAGCGATGCTCTGGTCACGGCACAGTGGTCGTGGATGTGTGGTGCGATGCTGCTCAGTGAAAGGTGCGCTTGGATTTGGCTGCCGGTGACGGCGTGTGGTCGGCGGGGTGAAGGTGCGGAGTTTCGATGATCGTAGCAGCGAAAAGGATGGTGGCAGCGCTGCGCCGCTGGTAGTAGCAGGGCATTCGTTGCGGCACGGTGGTCGCGGAGGTGTAGCGCGATGGAGTTCAGTGAAGGAACGGCCGGAGATGTCGTCGATGGCTGGGTGTAACCCAAGAGTCAGACGTCTCGATTTCCTTCCAAAACCCAAGAGACACTGTGTACTTAAATACGAGGACATAAACGTCTTTTCATGACCAGCCGTAAACACCGTTAAAGAAATTTAGATTTTTGGAGCGGAGTGTAATTTTCAAAGATAAGGGGGATCGTGTGTAATTTAAAATAAACTTTAGGGGTGCCGTGAGTAATTAACCCTATTAGTTATCATTACGCGTGAGATTGTATTCATAATTCATTAAAAAAAAAAGAAATACTACATGGTACGTCGGCTCTCTCCCGTCAAACGACGTCGTCATAGCTAGAAGTTTCTAATGGTCTAAACTCTGATGACTCTCGTTTGCTTGTTTGAGACTCGAGAGACTCAGACGAGAGAGGGAAACAGAGAGAGAGAGAGAGAGGGGGAGACGCAGACAGTGAGAGAGTGTGTTTGTGAGGGTGTGAAAATGATGACGCCACTGGGGTTGGACTGCTTTCGGGTGGACGTAGAAGAAGGCGAGTGGGAGGGAGGCATGGACGTGGACGATATCGACTGCAACTTCTTCGGCCCCGGCGGCGAGGCGGGCCCCATCGTCATGGACCGCCGCCGCCTCGCCGACTCCTCCTTCTTCAACTCGTTCGAAGACGATTTCGATGACTCCGACATCTACTGACCGACGCCGATGCCGCCGACCTTTTCTGTTTTCTGGGTTTGCCTGTTTGCGACGATATTAAACCTCCGTTTTGATTTAACGTCCACAAACGGGTTTATGTCCAGATGCTAATTGGTATATGGATTTTTGTCTTTACATTTATCGCAATAAGTAGTTTAGGTTTTGCTTGATGTTTTTGATTCACTCGTGGTCTCTAGAATCAAACATCAGCGTGCTGATTTTTCCTATTTTCTGGGGTTTGTCTTTTGGAGATCATGACGCTGTCTGAGCTATTCCGCTTTTATTCTGATTAGCGCGTCCAACAACAGGTTTATGATCAGATATTAATTGGTATATGGAAATTTTGTCTTTTACCATTGTCGTGATTGTCACTTTAGGGTTTTGCGTGATGCTTTATGCTCTACATGTTTAACTACCTGATTGATTGATTCGTGAGGTTTAAGGAATTGGATTGTTGAGCGGCTAGGGTTTCTGGGAATTAAGCATATGCCGGTCAGAAGAACAATAAAATTTCTGATATTTTGGTGAATTTCGTTTTGGATTTATTTTAGATATGGTTGGGGCTTAGTATTGGGAGATATAATCATGAGCGTAATGGGGGCTTAAGAAGAAATCGCAGGAGTTTCGATGGAAATTATGGTGCCTTATTGATATCTATTCAATGGCGACGTCAGGAAAAAATGAGGGGTTTTCAGATTGATCAACCATTTGTATTTCTGAATGGCTGGGTAATATATTCTTGGAAGAACAATAAAACTACTGGTACTGGTTATAAATTGCTTATCCGGTTGAAGGATATCATTCTGAATTTGTCTCGTGTAGAGTTGCGTGTTTATTGCTTTTTTTATAGTGGAGAGATATGATCACGAGAAAATGCAGTTGGAGATTGTGATTATACAAGTTTGGATGGCGATAGATGCTCTAAATGTAGATCGTTAGTTAAAATTAGCGTAAACCTGTTGGAGAAGGTGGATTAACTGATAGATGCTTTTTTGGACATATGGGCCGCTCCCTTGGCCTCTTTGTGTTCATCTTCCTGCTACAAACGATGCTTTACCATGGAGTCTTTTACTGAGTGATTATAGTTGCATGCTTTGTGATTAATGTGTTTCACCTAGCTTTTGAGCTTTTGTTTTCTTCACTTTTAAGGCTTGAGAACAATCTTTAGTCCGAGATGGTTTTAGAATGTGGAATTACACTCTTCATTGGTTGACCATTTTCAGCGTCTTATGTTTGCTGATCTTATGGGGTTAAGAATTAACAGGGGATATATGTAAGTGGTTTAGGGAATGCAGATACCTGGTTTCCTTTAGTTTGTACTAATATATGCTATGAAGAGAAAAGGCTAAAGCTATTTGAGAAAGTTCGTTTGGGGTTGGGGGGGTGTTGGTGTAGACACACGAGTGTTGTTCTGTTGGTCTATGCATGTGAATGTTTGGTCATCGATTTTCAGGAACAACGTATGGGTCTACGATTAGTGTGAAGTCCTCCTGCTAGTTATGTGCTCGAGCTAGAAGTTAAATTCTTCTGGTATATCGGCAATTTGCTAGGGCGAGGGATTCGTGAGTGCATTCTTTTCATCTTCTTCTTCTCCTTTATCATATCGAGACAATCAGTATTTGATGCGTCACGAAGTTATATGCGTTTGGTTTTATGCCTGAGAAGGTTAGAGTTTGGTTAGAAGAAAATCTGGCGTGCAAGGCCTGTAGTCTCGCATAGGTTAAGCGATTCCAAATAATGAGCTGTTGAAGGATATCCAGATCCTGCCCTCAAGTTAAACAGTTATAGCTGTACCCGTGGCTATCATTGTGTATTTAAATCTGGTCAGTTGTGTTACCATCTGAAGAAGTTGGTGCGTTCGTAGTGGACTTTATGGATCAGGTTCTGCTTTCTAGGTTTTGGATACGAGTCTAATTGGCACTTCCGCTGAACTGGTGAGCGTTTTAATATGCTGCAATTTTTTGTTGTTGATATTCTAGTTCTTTATTGCAGGGCTTAGTATTTTAGTTCATCCTGGTATGGCCGAAAAGGTGGAAATTTTATTGTTAAATAAGAGGCGAAAGCCAAAAACCAGAGCATGGATGATGTTGTGTGGTATGTAGGAGTCGATGTGTGCCATCGATGAGTAAAGCAATATATCTTTTGCCAATCCGAAGTATGAATGATGCAGTGGCAATCTACTGTAAAATTACAGTATTGTGTTTTTGTTTCATTAGTTACGTTATGTGTCTCAGATATTAGACTTGTCTAGGGCTAGCGTTAGAAGTTACGAGGGCTTCTAGCTTATAAGCAAGATGGCAGAGCTGTAGGTTCATGAGAGTGGTTCTTCAAGGAGGTCTTCTTACTGGTCGGATTGCCGTGTAGACAGCCCAAGGCTGCGTTATTCCTTTGTTCTCTCCCTTTCAATCCTTCAACTACCTTTGATATCTTTTGTTACAGCGGAAATAGTAATCCTTTGCGCCAATGGCCTTGTTGAGTGTTCCTGCATAATTTGAAGTTGTCTTCATTTCTGTACAGTGTGAATCATTTGCTAGAGCAAGCATGTTGTGTTTGGTTTATCTGTGATATGGCGTGTTTATGCGACATCCTTTTATTCACAATTAGGTGTGAATTACTCGCTCGCATATTTCTGAAGTTCATCCAATACCCAGCATATCTTAAACTGGAAATTACCTGCTGTAAGCCTTTGGTGGCAATGATTTGTAGTACCAAAGTGAACTCAGGTAGCCTGCAGATCTTTACTGTATTCAATCAGACATGTCAATTTACACGTCTTCTTGAGTCACAAATTTACCATTAGGCTCTTTTAGCCGACACTTTTTTATTTTTAGTCAGAACTGTAATTTATATGACTTTGTCAGTATGAGGATTCGAATTCGGAACCTCGAGGTCACATTTCGAGGTCCTTTGTCATCTCCACCGCCCCTCGGGATTTTTTAGCCGACAGTAGAAAAACGCCAACAATTCGGTATTGCAAAGTGGAGTCACTCCGACCGTAGGCCACAATCTCTCAGAAGATTGTGGGTTGAACAAGTATAATCAATGGATTGACAAGATAATCATTTCAATCCAATAAATTTATAACATGTTCAATAGCAATCATCAAGAAGAAACCCTAGAGCAACGTAGGGTACAACAACCCGGAATGCAGGAAGATGTTATGATCTTTCATATTTTGGTCATTAATGTCTGTTTACAATTTTCATTACCATTTTTGCAGTGACAGTATGTAAAAATATATTTTTTTTAACGTCACTAATAAAAAATTGAACAACATATTTAGCGCCCATGGGTTGCGGTATATGAAATTGGCTATAACCGGTGTTGTTGTTGCATATGGAATAGGCTAAAACCTTTGTTCTTTTATGCAGATGCAAGTATCACGTTATTTTTATATGCATATCTTTTCACTATTTGTTGCTAAATCTAATTTTATTGGTAGATACTTTAGAAGACAGAGAAAAAAAAAAGTCTATTTTCACTTTCTAATGTGTCTATGCACACATTATCTATTGTTAAAATTCTTGTACGACGCTGCGAGTACACGTATAGCAACCAATGAAAATATTCTTAAGATGTTTAGTTTGTACTTTATTGTTAATTATATTTTGCAACGAATAAGAATGACACTGATATCAACATAACTAGTTGTCATGATACACGCGATGCGCATACAAAAGTAATGTTAAAATAAAATTTGGTAAAAAAAAAATCAATCATGACATATAAGTGTTTAATGTCAATATTTTATAAGATGAATTTTTAAGTATAAAAATGATACATGTCTTCATAGGTCGCCATTTATTATTCAAAATTTTTGTTTTGTGTCATTTTCAACCAATTTTTTATTATGTCAAGTTTGACCATTATAATGTATTTTAAATATATTTTTTAACATATTTTCAAATGTAAAAACCAGACATGTCTTTAAAGGTAGTTATAATTATTTAAATATTTTATTTTGTGGTCTTATTGTTATTTAAATATTTTATTTTATGTTAGTTTTTAAAAAGTTTTTGGAATGATACGTGTTATCATTTTAGATAGGCAGTTGTGTAACACCAAAAAAGGTGTTACACTAAAAAACATGTTCTGTTCACTACACATAATTTGACATCTTAGTCCCTCAATATTTTTTTTTACAATTGTAGTCCTTTATCTTCAAATAGTCTGCCATACAAGTCTTTTTTTTTTCTTCTTCTGAATATGTCAAAATATTTCGTTGTGTCCTTCGTAGCAGGGGACTAGAGTTATTTTTCAATTCTCAAGAATCATAATCTTTCTTATGGTTCCTAAACTATTATTTGTTGCTCAATTGGTCCCTAGATTAATTCTTGCACTCTTGGTTCTTTAACATTGCATCATTACCCAATTTCGTCATTTTGATCGCTTCAATCACGTTTTGTATATTGATGAAAAAAGTTAATTAATACCTGATCAAATAAGTCATCACCATGGTCATGGAGTTCTCTACAAGGTGGCTTTGTCCTTTCTATGTACCATCAATTAGGGGTGAGTATGGTTCGGTTTGGTTTGGTTAGGTTTGGAGGTCAAATCACAAACCAAACTGTTACCCCTCGGTTTGAAAATTTGTTAATTCAACCAAACCACACATCATCGGTTTCGACGGTTCGATTTGGTCGGTTTAAACTGTTCGGCTTAGTCGGTTTGAATCTGTTTGCACGTACTTTAAAACGTTGTTACTTCGCACATTACTAATTGAAGTTATATTTTTTCTAAATTGCAGATAATCTTGTTTCATTCGATATATAAGTTTCCATTAATAAATAAAAAATAATGAATAAATATAAACCATATATTGGTCACAAATTTTTTGTGTTATAAGTGTTATCAATATTTTCGTTTCTTTTAACTTTCAAGATTTGTTTATTTGGATTTGCTTAGTACCCTATATGTGTAATTATCTATGGAATGCTACTAAATATAGATTAACATATCATAGATCTGTTCGGTTCGGTTTAAAAAATGTGAACCGTGAACCAAACCGAACCAAAGGTTTGAAAAATGTGAAACCAAACTGTTAAGATCTTTGGACGGTTCGAATTGGATTGGTTCGGTTTGATTGGTTTGAGCGGTTCGGATCGGTTTGAACGGTTTGGTGCTCACCCTTACCATCAACATTCCCTCTTTTGCCACAAACACTGTGACATCTCCTCGCCGGCTGCACTGTGCGACTGCCTCTACTGGCAGCACGCGCACTGCTTGCCACATCAGTAGCTGACTGTAGCTAGCCTTCCACCGTCAGTTGGTTACTAGTTGTCAATATGGTGGGTGGGGGAGAGGGGGTGCGATAGCTGGCGGCGATGGTTGCAATCGGTGGTTGGTGGTTGTGAATGCCAAAAGTGGCGACGACGACCGACTGTCGATGACATGGGGCCAAGGCTGGCTTTAATCGGCATCGTCGATGGTGTCTGGCTGACGACGATGGCAAACAGTGACCGCTATAAATGGGTTATGATGCCATACCCAACATAACTCACTATGATATTAAATCAACCTATCCTAACCCACTTTGTAACTAAGTTGAACTGAATTGGGTGAAAGCAAACATGTTCTTGAGTTGGATCAGTTAAACCCACAAAAACTCAATCCAACTTATTACCCCAGAGTGAGGATGCTAATGGTGTATAATAAGAACAAAGTCACATTGTAGAGAGATCTGTGGTTACGGTACTAGAAGACTACGGTCACAGTAACAACTTATTTGATAGGGTAAACCTACTTGAAGTGATCAAAATGACAAAACTGACTAATTATGTAATGTTAAAGGACCAAAAGTGCAAGAATCCATTCAAGAACTAATTGAGCGATGCGTTAATAGTTCAACGACCATAAAAGAGCATCTGATCCTTGAAACTTGAGAAATGATTCTGGCATCTCTGCTGTGGGCATCAGGAAGAAAGATAATTGGGTTAATTACACTTATATCCCTGAGGTTTAGGTGTAATTACACGCGTGTCCATGAGTTTGAAAAATAGGCACTTATATCCTTTGACCTAACGGGATTACTAAAATACATCACGGTTCAGATGCAATGACCAGAATGCCCATCCCTTGCAAATGTATTTCTTCAAATGCCATTCCTCCTCCCACCACCACCGCCTTGCGGTAACCGAGCCAACCAAGAAAGTCAACCTCGAAAGCATTGTGCGCACCTCCCTGTCACAGAAGATTGTTGGAGCTGGGAGCAACAAATTAGGTTTGAACAAGTTCAGTCCTTAGGTAGCAAACACAGTCTAAAGAATTCAAGTGGGTTTGCCTCCTCCTATATCTGACGATGGTAAGAAGAAGGATCCCGCGGATGCCTTTGCTGCCCTGCCACTACAGATTAACATTTAACAAGCCTCTGATGGCATTAACAATTCTCAGAGCATTCAGACTTGAAGAATGGGAATGGGATTAGACAAAGACATACTCTGATGGCATTAATAATTCTCGATAGATTGCCGAACCCATCATGGCGGTGGCTAGGAGGGTGCGATGATGAGATGGGGGGAGGATATGTACAATGATGGGGTGGGGGGAGGGTGGGTGGGTGCGGCAAAGAGGAGGGGGGAGGGGGGGGGTGCAGCGATGACGTGGGGGGAGGGTGTAGGCGCCGACTGTGTTGGGGGGAAGGTGAGTGCCGCGACAGGGAGGGGGAAGGGTGTAGAGGCCGACTGTGTTGGGGGGAAGGTGGGTGCTGCACGATTGGGTTGGGGGAAGAGTGGAGGTGGCGACGGGTAAGGGGCAGGGTAGGGGCGACGACGGCGTGAAGGGGGAGGATGGGGGGCGGCGGCGGGGAAAGAGGAGTTGCAGAGACAAATAAGGGTTTTTTGGACAGTATGAAAATCAATTAGGTTTAGAAATAATTTTAAATTAAATAATATGATATATACTTTACATATACAAAATGAGGGCAATATTGTCATTTAAAAAATACGTATTGAAAACTTAAGTAAATACATATATTTTTTTAACGGATGAGTGACGGAAGGACACGACTGTTACCTTTTGAAATATTGTGTCCATGACTGTAAATGCACCCTAACTTCAGGGACATGAGTGTAATTAATCCAAGAGAATTTTTTGATAAAAACACAAAAAAGTGATTTGTATGGCAAAATATTTTAAAGTTAAAGGACTATAATGAAAAAATTAAGAGCTAAGGTGATGAACAGTGTATAGTTGAAAAATTATCCGGACAATTGTCTGTACGTAAATAGAGCCTAACGACAAGATGGAGAGAGAGTGAGAATTTTTGGTCAGTTCTGTGAATTGAAGTACACGTGGTTAACTGGGTAACCTGTATTAGAACGTCGTCCTAGAGAGTTCAGTTCAGCCTTGACAAAGGATAATGCAGCAACGTTGTAAATGGAACCATGGCTGCTCCTTCGAATTGCCAAATGAGGAGCAGCTCAACTGGTCTTGGTTTTCACACATACCCACCATTACCAAAACCATCCTTTCTCCTTATAATCCACCCCCATCGTCAACACTTCCCACCACTGCTACTCACAACTACTATTAGTTCAGTACCCTCTTTGCACCCAAGCTTCCCACCGCTGCAAGCCAAGTGGGACTCGAATGCAGAATCCTTCCGATCCCGAAATTTCAATTTCGGTGCCGATTCCGGTTCCCAAGACGGCGACAATGAAGATGTTGGCGCACCGTCCGATGCCGAACAGTGGTATGATGTTCTAGAGGAGCTTATTGATGGTGTTTGGATCTTCAGGGTAAACTTTCTCTTCCCGTTATCTGTTTTTCCTTTTCAATAGTCAGTTGTGGAGCTAATTTAGTTCTCCAGTTTCATTTATCACCATTCAATTGACATAGTCTTTGGCCGGAAAAGAAAAGCTATTGCTACGGTGCGGGCTTGCCATAGTCTGACCGACTCGAGCATTTTGAAAACAAAACTCCCGATTCAAGGTCGTGGCATCTGACTTCTAAACAGACCATTGAAAGTCATGCTGCTTCAGCTTTCACTCATTTGATATTGCACCGAGAGAAAGAAGCTAAGCATAATTACATTCAGCTAGTAAGTCCTGTAATGCCATGCTTGAATAAGCCGAGACTTCGTCTCATTTACAACCTAGTCATAGCATCACATAGGGATTGAAGTGCTAGTGGGATATATTCCGACATATATTGCTTTGGTTCGCTACCAAAAGCCTAGGCTCCTGCTCATTTGCAGCCCTAGTCCGCCATTTGAATAGCATACAATAGGGACTTAAATTGCTGCTCAGACATATATTACTTGCTTTTGCTGCCAAATGCAAGATAGTTAATTCCAGAAACAATTAATACTACTCGAGAATTCCCAGCACATTACGCTAGAAAGGGCATTTTCAAAAATTCAAAAGCCCATTTTCAAATATTCCCAGCCCATTACGCTAGAAAGGGCATTAAAAGTTCAATACCCATTCTCCTTCAGAATGAGTTCACTTCCCTTGGCTTCTTAACAACCTTTGGTTTACTTTCTAATATGCTCATATGACCAGTTGACCTAATATTACTCCTTATCTACGCCAATGACTGCCATGTGCGAATACTGGAACCACAAACCTTCGGTTTATGCACTAGTTATAGGTTTTAGACAAAATGTTAACCTTTCCTGAAAGATAGATCCATTCAGGTTTTTTTAGATTTTAGGATTGCGATCATTTAATTGTGAAATTCCTCACTGTTTGCACTCTGGCCACTTCAGGTGTTCAGATCATTTGGTTGGACCCTTCCAGCAATAATTGCACCCCTGCTCCTAGCAACTGGTCCAAAGGCTTTCCTTTTGGCACTAGCAGTCCCCATTGGGCAGTCGGCACTATCTTTAGCATTTCAGAAGGTGTGGGGAAGGACGCAAAGAACCCCAAAGCGCAAGGGCAAGAATAAGAAGAAACGACGTGGTCGGACTCCAAGTATTGATTTGGAGGAAGACGAAGGAAGCCAGGGCACCAGAAAGGAAACAATGGGGTATAGAACATGGGTGACCGGAAATGATGTTCCAGCTGAGAAAGATAGCGAAGATGCACCCAGTTTTGGTGGATGGGATGAGCTAGATAGACGAGCTGAGTATACTTTTGAGTCTGGAAGGAGATCAGCTAGAACAGCAGATGGACCACAAAGGACAGTCAAGAGCAAGTTGAGTAGGAGAGAGTCAAAAAGTGGCACGCCCCTGTTATTGAGATTGCTCATCGCGATCTTTCCATTTTTTGGTTCGTGGATCAAAATGCTATAGTTGTTCCAAGCAAGCTCAAATTTGGAGACTACCCATGCTTGCATATGCTCCCAAGTTCTCGATCTTGACCTATGCCGCAATTAATCACATTCATAGTTCAGTGGACGAAGATACCTACTCTTCTCAGGATTCTTGGTTGCAAGCACTGCACGAGTTAACAAGCTGTTCAATCCCTCGACTCAGTACAACTGTACGAGTTGGTCGTCAGCTATCGGACCTCTTTTGCCAAGGTTGCTTCATTCAAAATTGTGACCAGGGAATCCATGTTTTATGTCAACAGAGTACTGTGATGCTTCTTGGTTTCTGCTGCCTTGGAAACTTCCGAGTCAACACTGGATTAATAGAGCCTTTCAGAAGTACTTCTCCGTTATCTTATTGCATGTTGTTCAGGTGAACTTTTCTTTCCTGAGCAAGTTACTCTGACTTGGCCACAGTAAGTTTCTTTAGCTATGATTGTTTGTCTGCCGTCCATCATAACCTAATTACAACCTACCTTTAATGAAAGATACAACTGTTGTATGATGTGCAACATTTCAATCTGAAGCCACATATCTATGGCAGCCATCCTTCCACGCTTCCCATCATAATCATTAGTATTCAGACGAATGTTTAAAAGACAAGTTATGAACTGATTTGATGACATGTGTCCATTTTTTATTCCGAGCTCTCTGGTGAAGTCTATCTTAAGTTGAATGCATTATTAACTAATATGTCATGCTTCCTACAATGAAATTGGCTCTTCAGGAGTGAATATAACTAGTTAGAGTGTGGAAACCAAACATTTAAGGGAAAAAAATGCGTACCAGAAGAGAGTATGTCAACCAGACATTTTCATGACAAATATTGGGAGATGAAGTGATCAGTTTCAAGTTTTAAGAGTGGTACATAACTTATTTTGTTTTTACGAGGTCGATAATTTTCGTGTGAAGAGATATATATTTTGTTCGTTTTCCCTACATGTTACACCTTTTCAAGTGGTCATCTGTTGCTTAATTTTTGGTTGACCGTGTATAAGACTGTTGAGAAAATGATACACGAGTAAAAATCCTTCTTCCGGGTTTCGGTACGATTTTTGAGGCTTACTTGGAAGGAATGCATATTTTAGTCTATTGTTTTGTTAATGTTAGGTTGAAATTTATACGCATTGATTACAATGATGTTTTATCTATATCTTAGTCACTGAAGAATTTATTTATTCGTAGCCTAAACAAGCATAAAATGGTAGCAAGCGTTTTTGTGAGTTTTCTTGAGCGAATGATATAGGGTGTGGCTAGAGTCACACCCTCTGTGGATTTATATAGGGTGTGGCTAGATTCACACCCTCTGTTACTAAATCCACACCCTTGGAAAGATGCTTTAAAAAAACTTTCCAACCCCTATAGCGAAAAAGAAGAGTGCATTTTGCCAAAAAGGGGTGGATCTAGCCTCACCCATGATATGTCATTACTTGATAAGAGATTATCATCTCAATGATAAACATGCTTTACAAATTGAAGGAAAACTGGCCTCGTAGGTCTCCAAGAATTAACTAAACAGCTGTAAGCCCTAAACAGATTACAATCACACCACAACAGAGCATATCTTACACTTTAGTGTAACAAGAAATAACCTGCCAATGCTTAGAGTTTACAATGAAAAGACCAATTAAACTGTGAGAAAGTAAAGCCAATGATGGTATACTAGCTGGGGTCATTGTTCGTGTTTAGTCGAGTTTTAAGACCATGACCTTGGACTCTGGCTTTTGTTTTTCTCTTTTAGTTTTAATTAGGGGTCAGTTTTGAGTTACTTTTGCTTTGAAATTGATTGTGGTCAAATGCAGGAAACTGAAATTTAGCAAAAGCTTATTAAAATTCTGAAAGATGTCAATTTTTTGGGACAAACTAAAATCAATGTTTTACTGCAAGAAAGGTTTGACGTCCCCAGCTAATATACCAACTGATGTTAGTGCTCCGGAAAACTAACATTAGCATTAGCATGCTACAATGCCTCCAAGTCTCTACCTTGCAATCTGGCGTCTTCTTATTCCTCTCATAATTTTCTGCATATCAGTGACTAGTTTTTATGGTTTGAGTCATACATAAGTGACTGATAGGATCATGATTTATCTTTTTCGTTTTTTAACTAAAATACGATACTTAGTAGGCTATAAAAGAAGAAATATTTTATAATGCAAGCATTTATGGCCTAACCAGTATTGCTGCCTGGCCATTCCTATTCTAAGTTTTTTCTGCTAATAATGAATGAAAACAGAAAGCGACTAATGCATCTCATATTTAGCTATTTGATCACCCTTACGAGGTAATGTCTCTTATGCACTATATGGTTGCCTTCAGACTTGGCATTTTTGCTTGCTGTTCGATAATATCTCAAGTGTTGATCATACCTTACCTTTTGTTTCCAAAGTCCTTGTAGAAGATATGGCAATTATTAGTACTTCTCAGTTTGAACTACTATTATAGTACTCGAGTAAAGCCCAGGCAGTTAAAACATGAAATCAAAGAAAACTGGAAAAAACAATGAAGATAGCAACACATGGGCTGTTTGTTTTGGGTTGAGGATAGCAGAGCTTGTTCTAATTTACTGGTGCCGCTTTCTTACACCCTATCAGTTGGATACTTTACTGAGAACATGCAATAAAGAAACACTATGACAGGACTAAATGAAAGTAGCACTAGAGCCAATGATAATATATTAGCTGGGGACGTTGTTTATGTTTAGTCGAGTTTAAAACCAAGGATTTAGGCGCTGGTAATTTTTTTCTCGATAATTGTTAATTAAGGATCAGTTTGGGGTTGCTTTTGCTTTGAAAGTTATTATGTTCAAATGCAGAAAACTCAAATTTAGCTAAAGCTTATGAAAAGTGTGAGATAGAGTTCTTGATGTCTATTTTTTTTTTTTTTGTTTTCTCTAGTAGCATAAATGTATATGAGAATCTTAGTCGAGCAAGTTCAGAGACCAAGATAAACGCATTAATTTCTACCCTACACTACCTGACTGGGCCAACTCTCTTCTACTAAGTACCTATTACATATATTTCTTTTCCTGGAGAGTACCTGTTATCTCATTGAATACTGTTAAAAAAGGAGCTTCTTATAAGCTTCCTTTTACCTCATAAAAATCGTTAGCCTGAACCATTGGGAATTTTTTTGTTGTTGTGAACTTCTCATAAATTTCATCCGACTTAATGATGATGTCATGGTAAAATACTGGTATGTTGTACTTAACAAATTTTAAAAAAAAAAAAAAAAACAGTAATAAGTCGAGCGCCAATCTCAGCCTGATGGGATTTAGTATATTCTAGGCTGCCTAGTAGCCCTTATCTCTGCTTCATTTTTGGTCAAGTTTGACCATAATGCTTCTCGGCTCGAGCCAGTTGCTGATATGGGCGGTAGCATAACACATGGGTCACAAAATGCTGAAAAATCCGTTGATTTGGAGAGATTAAAAGTGGCACACCATTATTGTTGAGATAGCTACTAGCAATCTTCCAATTCCAGGCTTCTAGACTGTAATGCTATGGTTATTCCCATCAAGCTTGCGATTTCAGACTAACTGCCCGTGTATGCTTCCAATTGCTTGATGTAGAATTGTACCACAAGTAATTATATTCGTTAGTCGATGGACTAAGAGGCCTATTATCCCTGTAATCTGCGTTGTACGCGGTGGCGAGTTCACAAAGTTTTTCATTTTCCCAGTCAACTATGAAGGTTGTTCTATGCAAGACCCATACCGAGGAATCAATGCTTTGTCCATGATAGCAAAGGTCTGAGGTTCTAACTGCTGTTGCCTTGGCCACTTCAGCTTTACAATCACCGTACATAATAGTGTGGAAGGCTCATTTTTGGAATAATTTTTCGATGATAACTCATAGGTTTTGTTGTGATCTTCGAAAAAAGAGAAGTGTTTTCATTCATGAAGGGGATTTAGCCCCTCAAGAAATAAAATGATTTAGTTTAAAAGAATTAATATCCATGTTTTAGGCTTGTATGACTCTTACAGTAAGAGTGTATTCTGCATAGAAACAGATGCCTTGTCATTTTGTCCTGTGCGCGAGCGTGTCCGCCTGTGCACGAGCATGTGCCTGTGTTGGAAAGCCTCTTGTGATTCAAACAGGTTGATACATGTGGTTTTTAGAGCTCGTTTTGCGTGACAGAATGCTTCTGCTACCTATTCCCTCGTTACCTGTGTAATTCTACAAAATGCAAAAGAGGCAGCGAGGTGTAAATATCATCACTCATAAGGTAGGTACAGGATAGATAAAATCTTTTGAGCAAATGTCCAAACAATCTGGTAGTAGCTCAATCTTGGAAAACCTGCCGAAAGCATCCATGCTAAAGCTTCCTTAATAGCTAATACTTTGGCATTTTCTGGGGAATCTGCTTGTTTTCTCCATGTTAGCCCCTGCTTGAAGCTGCTGTCGTTCACAAAACATCCTAATCCAGCTGCTTGAAAGTCTTGCTTCCATGCTGCGTCAGTATGTAGTGTCAAAATGCCAAATTCTGGCCTTGGACTCACCCGCTAACCTAGTGAAACTGCAAGATAAGATTGAGACGAAGATCTTGAGAAGACGGTTATCGTAGGCTTTTGAAGGCATTTGTGAATGCTTTTCCTGATCATTTTGGAATTTTTGACCGAATAGTGCTCACTCTGCTTTCTGCTACGCTTAGCCTGCAATTATTCAGTCTGCTGTATGGATTTGGTTCGCTCCCAGAGAATACGTTTGCATTCCTCTCCTCCCATATAGCCCAGCATATGGCAGCTGATTAAATGAGAATATCGGCCTCTATGTGCCCATGATAAATCCTTTTTGTGGCCCAAATTCTAAACCCCAATCCAGTTTGTCGTTGCTCCATCTCTTGTGGTTTTACCGTGAGGCTACTAGCGTACCAAATATGAGTTGCAAACTCACAGGTAAAAAGTAGTTGTATACATTTTTTGGCTTATTTCGACTTGCTTGGACAGAGGTGACATTGCATTCCCTTCGTATCAAGTTGTCTGCTGTACTCAAGCCACGCGCTTTCCGCATAAAAAGCTTTATCTTCTGGGAATCCTAGGAGTGAACCTTTGTCTCCCCTAGAGAGGCATGAGAGATGTATGAAGCCCCATCTGAATTACTTGAATCCGAGTCAGAGATCTCAATGACTTCCACTGGTTATTCATTGCCCATTTGCTGCTCTGACCTGTCCACTTTTTGTCCATCTACCTCAGATGCCTCTGCTTCTTCTTCCTGTACTTGTTGTGGCTGCTATTCCTGAGAACTAAGTTCACTGCTAAGATGTAACCCAATTATACATTATAACCACCTGACTTGGTATAGCACCATTTGACCATATCACTCATGTTGGTGATTGATAAAGGAGCTTTTAAATTGCATCATGGTAGGGTTTCAAGAGAGTTTGGAGTTTTGCCTGGTTCAAGATTCGCAAGTTGTAATTTACTAGTTCTCCAACTTTCTTCTCTTCGTTATATGGTTTCCTGAGCTGGGGGTAAGCGGTGTTGGCGTTCTTTTTTACGCTCCCATCCAGACTAAGTGATCACCCATTTCCTGTTAATATGCCTATTTCCCTCGATAACAAAATCTCTTCCAGAGCATATCCTTCTCCAAGCCCAGGCAGGCTTATAAAGGACTCTGAGGACTCTGAGGAGGTCTTGTCTTTGACAAGATTGAGGGATGAGATGTCTAAATAGAATAATTTGAGGGTTGTTAAGCATTCTCAACGAGTGCTTAGCGAACCGGGCTTGATGTGAGACTTATAATTCCTCACTGCTAGTCCTCTCTCTTTAGACTTGCAGATATTTTGCTACTTTGTAAAATGCATTTTCTTTCCTTGTAACCCCACCAAAAACAGTTCACAAGTTTTATCAAAAGCTTGTAGGCTGACAGTGTGTAAACAGGGACTTGAATTATATGACATTTTGTTCAAGGTGTTTCTCCCGGCCAAGAGTCTCACTTGATTTTGGCCAGAATGTTGAGTCCTTTTTGTTCCTGCGTACTTTCCATGGAGCTAGGATACTGAAAAAGTGTAGTAGAACTTTTTCCCAAGTTTGCGGTGTGTTAGGGCTGACTAGCGGGGAACATTTGTCAAGGTTGATGATTTGTCGTGAGATGTCGTCCTTAAGGATTGGCCTTGAGCTTTTGCAGTTGCTAAGGGTTCTCATAACCACATTGCAATCATATGCAAAGAACACATGATTATTAGGGAATGTGCCCAGCAAATTCTATCCTCCATAAGACACCCCTTGGGAGAAAATGTGAAAAATCAGCCATAAAGAACAAACTATCAATAACGAGCGAAAATGTAAATTGAAATAAACAGTCAAATTGAGCGCATCAAACTAGTCTTCTTGCGCCTCAGCTACATTGCAAGGATCTTTATGTTAATTTTGTCACCCCCAAGTTTATTCGTCTTTTAGAAGTTGTAAGGATTCATCCTGCCAAAGTGGCCGCTACCTCGTGAAAGATCTCTTAATATATTAGGACAAATTAACATTCAAAATTATTTTTGTATCTTTGCCAACTGTACCATTTCCTCTACTATAGGAGGTTTTTTTGGTTACAGTGCTTCACCCTAGCTACGTTACCTTTTGTATTCCCTTATATAGGTAGTAGACTAGTGTTTATTTTCAGATTCAACTTTACATTTTTTCTTTTGTTATAATGCAATCCTGATCCTTGTATCCAGAAAATCCAACAGTCAAAACTGCAATTTTCTGAATCCGTTACCAGCACCCTTCATGGGGTCCTTCTTGTCCGTCCTCGTCTCAAATAATGATGCATTGCAAGAACTTTGTCAGGTCTCGTGCCATCAAGTCGCTTATGCATGCTACGTCAGTGATGAATTCCCTTTGCTGCTCGATATGGCATTAGTTTACTCAAATATCTCATAAACCTAACATTGATGTACGTATATAAGGAAAATGGTATCGACTCTAGACGGTGTATTTCTTTTCTGCAATGGGAGAAAAGCGTAGCTAACTTTACTGGCACGAGAGCGACAAATTATGCAAAGTAGATAGTGCTGTAATACTACTTGCAAGAAAAAGGGACTGATGGAGTGCGCAGTATAGGAATGTGCAATCTGACTATCTCACCATTTGTTCGATCTTTAAATGGAGATACAACATGAGATTTTCATTCGTGACAATTCAGGCCTAGTTGCAATGCTTGTCATGCATGCTACATTTCACAACACTGTTGAATACCAAAGGTGTGCCCTTAGCAATCGTACAAGTTAATATAGTACTATGAGTTGAAATTTCCCAATTTTAAAAATTATCTTTTGGCCTATGAGTCTTCTTGTCGGTCGCTGTAAAACAATGACGAGTTATACTATTTAGATACGAATTTGTTTCGTTTTCATCGCCATAGACCTTTTAAAAACAAATAGAATTGGCGTTGTTATAGCCGCGACAACAGGGGTTCTAAATTGTACGTTTTTTATTACATCTTCAATAGAAAAATGATCCAAGTTGAGGCCGAATTGATATCCGGGTTCACGTCAGCCTTTGGGCCTCTTTCGAACCTGTAAACTGTAAAATCAGCTCTAAGCTCGGCCCACATGGTACTTTCGATAGTTGTTTGTTTACTTTAGAATTATTATTATAATACAGAGCATGTAGCATAGCAAACAAAACCAGATTAATCATGATCCCTCAAGGATATGACATATATATATATATATTTTTAAAATAAAGAGGTAAGAATCCTACCATTGATAATTAAAGATAGTAGTCATCCGACATTCCCATCTAATAGGAATTATAATATAATAAAAGTCGACAATAACAATAATATTAAGAACCAATCAAATAAAAGTACATAAAAACCTAAACAAATAAGATCTTTTCTTTTTATTTATGGAAATATGAAACTAACCAAGATAAATAACCAAAAAACAAACACAAAGAACAAAAACGAAGACTACATGACAAGGGCAACTAGGCAACCACTATTCCCTTGAAAACCTGATCGGTATCCTGCATTTCGAGGCCACCACCACCCAGACTGCACTCACATCAATGCCCACGTGCAGCTATCCACCGTCATCTTGCAATCCACCACCATCACCGTCATCTTCCAACCCACCTCTAACAGACCACCACACCCATACGGAACCACCGTCACACCTTCAACCCTTTCGATCTCCTTGAACCTACCACCACCTACACCATACAACCCAAGCTCCACCGCACCTACGAGCCACCATGTGCCCAGCCTACAGCCCCACCACACCTACGAGCCACCATGTGCCCAGCCAGTAATCTCACCATGAGAAAATTGTCCATCACCGCAGCAACATCCACCGCCACCACCAAAACCAACACACGAACCTTTATGTAGCAAAAGTGGGGATCCACTGAGGGGGAGAGGGGAAACAACCCTAGCAAAGATAAAACCCTTTCCTAAAAACTTACCCGCCTTCTCCAACTCGGTGGCGCCACCACGGCCACCAAACCAACCAGAGATCTCATCATAGCTGCCTCCAGTACAAACATTGGCAGAATTTCGACCACCAAAAACACTCCAAGAAACCCATCTTAGTGCACAACCCACGCTGCGCTGTCGGAGGTCAGGTGTCATAGCCGACGTTCCATGAACAAGCCACCCCAAAGCCGTAGATCGAGCCTCGGCAACGACAGGCTCTAAGAGAATAGCGAACAAAATAAAATTAAAAAAAAAACAACACTAAAATTAATGATAGAACGGGAAAACCCTACTCTACCACATCACTACTCGTCAGAGGATGTTGGCGGTGACAGCGGAGACACTATGGTTGTTGTGGGGAGAAAGGGGTTCTTTTTTATTTTTTTCGGAGAGAGACCCTTGGTTTCTTTTCATTGTTATGCTGTTGGATATAACTTTTCATAGTAAATTGCTCCTCTTTCTAAATTTTTATCTCAAAATGTAAAATGAAAGCCACACGTGTTATGTATTGAAATCCATTGCCTTAAAAGGGCAGGATAAAATGGTGCCGCAAACTTTAAAGACACTTGATATTTCAGCTTTATTTTACAAATTTGAGCCTTGTTTTTATCGTCAAAGTTTTATATATCTATACTTTATGATCTTTAACGATAAAAGTAGAGCCCTATTAATAAAAGGCGCTCTCTCTTTTTTGACTTGCAGATATTCTGCCATGAATGCATTTTCTTTCCATTCTCCTTGTAACACCGCCAAGAACAGCGTGAAACTTTATCTAGTTCTTCACACACTGCTGGAAGCTTGTAGGCTGACATAACGTAAACAGGGACGAAATTTATGACAGTTTTGATCAAGGTGGTTTTCCTGGCCAAGGGGGGAAATTTGAGTCTCCATGACTTTATTTTTGCCAGAATTTGAGTTTAAGGGAAGCTGAAGTCCTATTTTTTGCTAGATCCAAGAATAAAAGGTGTCCCTAAGTATTTTCCATATGGAGTTTCAGGAATGGGATATTGCAAAAATCTGCAAGAACTTGTTCCTGAGTTTGTGAAGTGTTAGGGCTGACTAGTAGGGAAGATTTGTCAAAGATTGATGATTTGTCCTGAGATGTCCTCGGTAATAATTAAGGATCGGCCTTGAAGTTGGAGGCTTCAGTTGGTAACGTTTTACAACCTCGTTCACATCGCCATCCACCATCCTTTCTATGGATGCACAAAATTGACAGTTAAGATGACTCAAGAAAAGTAAAACCGATTTGTTTTGATAACCTTTCTTCATTAAAATGGTTTTTGCTCAAACTATACTCAACAGTGCATAAAACTCTTACGAGAAAATAACTAATGTCAGCAAATAAAATTGAAAACAAATGTTAATGTTAAAGTAAAAAAAATAGAGAGAACCCATCAAGCATCAACCACACCCCAATCATATCGACCGCAGCCCCATTGACTGCGGCCTCACTCGCTGCCATACGATGCCCAAGCAGCCGCCATGCCAACGGCCAGGGACAGATCTAGCGGAAGTGTAATTAGAAGTGACCAAAAAGACCTAAAAATAAAAAAACAATTGACGGTCAACATAAAAGAAACCCTATACATTAACTTTACAATACAATGGCATGTTTGTGAATATATCTTGTATGAGTACCCATTTTTTATTCACACTTTTTTAGAGCTAGCATATCACTTTCCAGTTCAAAATTTGTACAAAAAAGAAAATTTGCAAGGCGTGACTAGTCTTCTAATTAGTGTAAATTTAATCAAAAAGGTGTTTGTTTAGATTATTCTCAAATACCAGCACATTTACACTTGCAGGCTGCTAGCTTTTAGGAAGACGACTTTTGGAAGTAATTGAAATTTTCTTCTCCGTGTGCGTGGTCAACAAATCGGCGGTAAAAGTCTTCAATGATGTTGATGTTTGTATAAAAGGGTTTGATCATTGAACCTCAATAAATTTCAAAGTTGGTGACGGGTGTTCCAGAATTTCATTATCCTCATTTTAGGTCAAATTTGATAATATCCAAAAGGGAAAAAAACTAGAATAGATGTCGTATGTTCATTCTTCTTCTTTTTTTTTTCCTTTATATGCTTTTTACGAACAAAAGATCAAGAAACGAGAACACTACCAAATGACACCAGTATTCAATTTATGTACGTCGATAAAATGTAAGATTCTTTTTTTTCAACTATAACAACTGGGAGAAATGTGACAAAGCATTTGTAAAAAGGAATTACCATTAAGTAAATTGAGATAAACACTTAAATGGAGCATATCAAATTAGTCGTCTTACCCCTAAGCTATGTTTCTTGGATCTATATGTTAGTTCTTCTACTTCTAAATTTTCTGTTCTTTTAGAATTCGCGAGGGCTGTCTTGCCAATGTATGTGCTACCACATGAAAGACTTATTATTACATCTGAACAAAATGAGCGTCAATACAACATTGAAGATCGCAATTTTTTTAATCTGCTCCTAAGAGCCTTCACGACCTCTTTCCTCTCAGTAGGATACCACGCAACGAGGATACTGAGCGAGCCAGAAAGCACGATATTGCGTGTATGAATGATAGACACAAGAACCATGTGACACCTACATGTCATAAAACATGTGATCAATTGTGTTTAGCACAAAATATCATAAATGTTATGCTTGAAAAATTAACAATTGAATGTAAAACTCGAGCAAGTAAGAAACAATCGTAGAGGTCTTCAAGAAAAGTAATATGTGCTTAAGGAACTTCAAAGTCTGAAAAAGGGACTCTCAAGCTGAAAAATAGTTAAAGTTCCCGGGGCTTGATAAAACAAGGTTCTTAGAATCATGTTTGCTATTGACAAAGCTAAGAGATTCGGAGGAATTCAACTTCGAGAGAAGAGTTAGCCTTGGATGATTGCTCACCTCATATCACCGTCACTCTTAAAGGATATCCGCCCTGAAGGAAGCTCCAGACTCGAGTGGGGAAGCCTCGACAGGATCACGCTCGTGGTGTTAGGTTGTATAGCAGTTGGTTTACAATAAAACCGTCAAAGCGTAAAAGTACAGTGATATACTAGAGAAATAGTAAGGCATTGAAATTTCAGAAAATCATAGATGAATTATTACTGGGATACAACAAGGATCAAGTAATTCGAGATTGTCTCTTCCGATTTCTCTAGTATATCACTGTACTTTTACGCTTTGACGGTTTTATTGTAAACCAACTGCTATACAACCTAACACCACTTACGCTTTGACGGTTTTGTTCTAAACCAGCAGCTATATAAACTAACACCACTTATAACTAGTTATAACGTCCAGAATCCCAAAAGAAGTGACCTAATTGCCCCTAGGTACTACTTACTACCTACTTTTCATCTCTACCTCAAACGATTACAAATTACAAAAACCTCGTTAGGTACCGTGTCATCAAGCCGCTAATGAGTGCCATGTCTTTGTGCTATATCATTGATGAATGACCTTTGCAGCTCGAGGCGGCATTAGTTAACTCCAATATCTTATATAATTGTACGCATATAAAAAAATAGAGATGGTGTAGTTTTTTTATTATTGTTTTTTTTCCGATGGGAAAAAAGCCTAGCTAATTTTACTAGCACGAGGGCAATAACAAGCAACAAAAGTACAAATGCAAAATAGAATGAATCCTAGATGTTGGACCTAGTGGAGTGCGCAGGAAGAAGTGCACAATCTCAATATCTCACCGTTCATTCGATGTTTAAATGGATGTATGACATGAGATTTTCATTCATTATGGTTCAGGCTTGGTTGCAATGTTCGTCACACATGCTACATTTCACAATATTCAATACCAAAGTTGTGCCAAAATCATGATATAATATGAGCACTATGAGTCGAAATTTCATATTTTTCAAAGTATGTTTAGGCCTAAATGGCTTGGGATATCCCTTGCCATTGGGGTACAATAGTATCTTGTTGTTGGTCGCAGTACAAAAGTGACAAATTATTCTCTAGCAAGGAATTTTTATAGTATTTTGTCACTATAGACCTTTCAAAAACAAACATAATGTGTATTGTTATACCCGAGACAACAGAATGGTTTCTCAGATGGTACAACACAACAAACAGAAACAAAATAATCATGATTTCTCAAGGTTGGACAAAGTTGTGCCACAAACTTTCGAAAAAAATGATATTTGAGACCCAGTTGCATCGAGCATGTGCCTGTGTTGGAAAGCCACTTGTGATTCAAACAGGTTTATACATGTGGTTTTTAGAGCTCGTTTTGCGTGACAGAATGCTTCTGCAAATGTCCAAACAATCTGTTAGTAGTTCAATCTTGGAAAACCTGCAGAAAGCATCCATGCTAAAGCTTCCTTAATAGCTAATACTTCGGCATTTTCTGGGGTATCTGCTTGTTTTCTCCATGTTAGCCCCTGCTTGAAGCTGCTGTCGTTCACAAAACATCCTAATCCAGCTGCTTGAAAGTCTTGCTTCCATGCTGCGTCAGTATGTAGTGTCAAAATGCTAAATTCTGGCCGTGGACTCACCTGCTAACCTAGTGAAACTGCAAGATAAGATTGAGATGAAAATTTTGAGAAGAGGGTTATCGTAGGCTTTTGAAGGCATTTGTGAATGCTTTTCCTGATCATTTTGGAATTTTGACCAAATAGTGCTCACTCTGCTTTCTGCTATGCTTAGCCTGCAATTATTCAGTCTGCTATATGGATTTGGTTGGCTCCCAGAGAATACGTTTGCATTCCTCTCCTCCCATATATCCCAGCATATGGCAGCTGATTGAGTGAGAATATCTGCCTCTATGTGCCCATTATAAATCTTTTTGTGGCCCAAATTCTTAACCCCAATCCAGTTTGTCGTTGTTCCATCTCTTGTGGTTTTACCGTGAGGTTATTAGCATACGAAATATGAGTTGCAAACTCACAGGTAAAAGCAGTTGTATTCATTTTTTGGCTTATTTCGACTTGCTTGGACAGTGGTGAAACACTGCATCCCCTTCGTATCAAGTTGTCTGCTGTACTCAAGCCACGCGCTTTCCGCATAAAAAGCTTTATCTTCTGGGAATCCTAAGAGTGTGCCTTTGTCTCCCCTAGAGAGGCATGAGAGATGTATGAAGCCCCGTCTGAGTTACTTGAATCCGAGTCAGAGATCTCAATGACTTCGACTGGTTATTCATTGCCCATTTGCTGCTCTGACCTTTCCACTTTTTGTCCATCTACTTCAGATGCCTCTGCTTCTTTCGTCCTGTACTTGTTGTGGCTGCTATTCCTGAGAACTAATTTTTACTGCTAAGATGTAACCCAATTTTACATTATGTAACCACCTGACTTGGTATAGCATCATTTGAACATATCACTCATGTTGGTGATTGAGAAAGGAGCTTTTAAATTGCATCATGAGTAGGGTTTCAAGAGAGTTTATAGTTTTACCTGGTTCAAGATTCCCAAGTTGTAATTTATTAGTTCTCCAATTTTCATCTCCTCATTATATGGTTTCGTGAGCTGGGGGTAAGCGGTTTTGGCCTTTTTTTACGCTTCCTTCCAGACTCAATTGATCGCCCATTTCCTGTTAATATGCCTATTTCCCTCGATAACAAAATCTCTCCCGGAGCATATCCTTCTCCAAGCCCAGGCAGGCTTAGAAAGGACTGAGATGGTTGTTAAGCATTCTCCATGAGTGCTTAGCCAACAGCGCTTGGTGTGAGACTTCTAATTCCTCACTGCTAGTCCTCTCTCTTTTTTGACTTGCAGATATTTTGCTACTTTATAAAGTATATTTTCTTTTCATTTTTCTACTAGAAACTGGGTGAAAATTTATTCAGCTCTTCACAAGTTTACCAGAAGCTTGTAGGCTGAGAGTTTGAACAGGGGATGGAATTATATGACATTTTGGTCAAGGTGTTTCTCCCGGCCAAGGAAAGACATTTGAGTCTCCATGGCTTCATATTGGCAAGAATTTTGAGTCCTTTTTTTCTCTGTGTGTTCCAAAGTTTGTGGTGTGTTAGAGGTGACTAGAAGGGAACATTTGTCAGGTTGATGATTCGTCCTCTCATGTTCTCCTTAATACTTAAGGATTGGCCTTAAGCTTTCGCAGTTGCTAAGGGTTCTTATAAACACATTGCAATCATGATTATTAGGAAATGTGTCCGGCAAATTAAGGCACCCCTAAAGCAATGGGAGAGAATGTGAAAAGGCAGCCATAAAGAACAAATTGTCAGAAAAGAGCGAGAAGGTAAATTGAAATAAACAATCAAATTGAGCGCGTCAAACTAGTTCTCTTACTCCTTAGCTATGTTTCATGGATCTTTATGTCAGTTTTTTCGCTCCTAAGTTTATTCTTGTGTAAGGGCTCGTCTTGCCAAAGTAGCCGCTACCACGTGAAAGATCTCTTAATATATTATAACAAATTAACATTCAAAATTATTTTTGTGTCTTTGCCAACTGTACCATTTCCTGTACTGTAGGAAGTTTTTTTTGTTATAGTGCTTCACCCTAGCTACGTTACCTTTTGTATTTATTTATATAGGGAGTAGACCGTGTTATTTTCCAGATTCAACTTTACACTTTTCCTTTTGTTATAATGCAATCTTGATCCTTGTATAAAAAAAATCCAAGAGTCGAAACTGCAATTTTCTAAATCTGGTACCAGCACCTTTCACGGGTTCCTTCCTCTCCATCCCTACCTCAGATCATGATGCATTGCAGGAACTTCGTAAGGTCTCGTGCCATTAAGTCGCTTATGGGTGTCACATCATTGATGAATTTCCTTTGCCGCTTGAGATGGCATTAGTTCACTCAAATATCTCATAAACCTAACACTGATCTAGTCATATAAGGAAAATAGTATCAACTCTAGACGGTGTATTTCTTTTTTGCGATGGGAAAAACCTAGCTAACTTTACTGGCACGAGAGTGACAAATTATGCAAAGTAGATGGTGTTGTACTTGCAAAGTAGATAGGAGTGTACAATCTGACTATCTCACCATTTGTTCGATGTTTAAATGGAGGTATAACATGAGATCCTCGTTCATGACAATTCAGGCCTAGTTGCAATGCTTGTCAGTTGTCACGCATGCTACATTTCTCAACACTGTTGAATACCAAAGGTGTGCCCTTAGCAATATTATAAGTTAATATAGTACTACGAGTTGAAATTCCCAATTTTGAAAATTATCTTTTGGCATATACGTTTTCTTCTTTTTTTTAATATATTCGAGAATTGCATTGATAATGTAAAGTTACACAGTCGCTCTGTTGTTGAGCTTAAGAATATTATAGGTCAAGACATTCCCGTGACTCTAGACGTCTTCTTGTTGGTCGCTGTAAAACAACGACGGATTACACTATTTAGATACGAATTTGTTTGTTTGGTCTTTGTCGCTATAGATCTATTAGAAACAAATAGAATTGGTGTTGCTATAGCCGCGCAACAGCAGAGGTTCCAAATTTTATGTCTTTTATTACATCTTCAATAGAAGAATGATCCAAGCTGAGGCCGAATTGATATCCGGTTTCACGTCGGGCTTTGGGCCTCTTTCGAGCCTGTAAATGTAAAATCAGCTCTAAGCTCGGCCCACATGGTACTTAGGCTAGTTGTTTGTTTACTTCAAAATTATTATTAGAATACAAAGCGTATAGCACATCAAACAAAAACAAATTAATCATGATCTCTCAAGGATATGACATTTCATTTTTTTTTTAATAAAGCGGTAAGAACCCTACCGGCGATAATTAAAGATAGCAGTCAGATGACATTTCTATCCGATAAGAATTGCAATATAATAAAAGTCGACAATAACAACAACAACAATAACAGAATTAAGAACAAATAAAAATAAAAGTACATAAAAGCCTAAACAAATAAGGGCAAGATAAATAACCAAAAAAACAAACACATAAACCAAAAACAAAGACTACAAACAAGATAAGGGCAACCCGTCAACTACTATCCCCTTGAAAACCTGATCGGCATCCCGAGGCCACCACCACCCTAGACTGCACGCACATCAATGCCCACGCGCAACCGTCCACCGTTATCTTGCAATCCACCGCCATCACCATCATCTTCCAACCCACCTCCAACATACCACCACACCTATACGGAACCATCGTCACACCAACACACCTTCAACCCTTTCGATCTCCTTGAACCTACCACCACCCACACAATACAATTGAAGCTCCACCACACCAACACACCACCATGTGCCCAGCCAGTAGTCCCACCATCCAAAGCTTGAGAAAACCGTCTACCACCGCAGCAACATCCACCACCACCAAAACCAACACACCAACCTTTCTGTAGCAAAAGGGGGGATCCACTAGAAGAAAAACAACCCTAGCAGAGATAAAACCCTTTTCTATAAATTCACCCGCCTTCTCCAGCTCAGTAGTGCCACCACGGCCACCAAACCAACTGGAGATCCCACCATAACTACCTTCCATACCAACATTGGGAGATCGAATTTCGACCACCAACAACACTCCAAGAAACCTATCTTAACGCACAACCCACGCTGCACTGCCGGAAATCAGGTGTCACAGCCAACATTCCATGAACAAGCCACCCCAAAGCCGAAGATCGTGCCTCGGCAACAAATGGCTCCAGGAGAATAGTGGATAAAATAAAATTAAAAAAAACAACACTAAAACTAACAACAAAAAGGAAAAACCCTACTCTACCACACCACTACTCGCCGGAGGATACTGGCGGTTACAGCGGAGATGCTATCGGTGTTGAGGAGAGAAGAGGGTTCTTTTTTCTTTTTCTTTTTTTGGGGAAAGAGACCTTTGGTTTCTTTTCATTCTTATTTTAAGTTGTTGGATATGACTTTCATAATAAATTGCTACCATTTTTAAATTTTTATCTCAAAATGCAAAATGAAAGCCACACGTGTTATCTATCGAAATCCATTGCCTTAAAAGGGCCGGATAAAATGGTGCCGCAAACTTTAAAGACACTTGATATTTCAGCTTTATTTTACAAATTTGAGCTCTATTCGTATCGTTAAATTTTTATACATCTATACTTTATGATTTTTAACTATAAAAGTAGAGCCCTATTAACAAAAAGTCCTCTCTCTTTTTTGACTTGTAGATACTCTGCCATGATTGCATTTTCTTTTCATTCTCCTTGTAACACCGCCAAGAACAACGAGAAACTTTATCCAGTTCTTCAGACACTGTGCTGGGAGCTTGTAGGCTGACATAACCTAAACAGGGACGAAATTTATGACAGTTTGATCAAGGTGGTTCTCCTGGCCAAGGAGGGAAATTTGAGTCTCCATGACTTTAATTTTGCCAGAATTTGAGTTTAGAGGAAGCTGAACTCCTATTTTTTTGCTAGATCCAAGAATAAAAGGTGTCCTTAAGAATTTTCCATAGTGGAGTTTCAGGAATGGGATATTGCAAAAATCTGCAAGAACTTGTTCCCAAGTTTGTGGGGTGTTAGGGCTGACTAGTAAGGAAGATTTGTCAAGATTGACGAGTTGTCCTGAGATGTCCTTGGTAATAATTAAGGATCGGCCTTTAAGTTGGAGGCTTCGGTTGGTACTTGGTAACATTTTTGTTTCCCGTTCTTTTTTCCTAAACAACCTCGTTCACATCGCCATCCACCTTCCTTTCCTTGGGTGCACAAAATTGACCGTTAAGATGACTCAAGAAAAGTAAAACCAATTTGTTTTGATGACCTTTCTTCATTAAAATGGTTTTTGCTCAAATTATACTCAACGGTGCATAAAACTCTTAAAAAACTAATATCAGAAAATTGAAAACGGATGTTAAAAGCAAAACAAAAAATAGAGAGAACCCATCAAGCATCAACCACACCCCAATCATATAGACCACAACCCCATTGACCACGCCCTCACTCGATGCCATGCCATGCCCACGCAGCCACCATGCTAACAGCCAGGGGCTGACCTATGAATTGTAATTGGAAGTGACCAAACAGACCTAAAAACATAAAACAATTGA